>CANYBF010575364.1:0-11869 GCA_948192965.1 Dalechampia spathulata | reverse complement strand
GAACATTAATAAATTTGAAATCCCGAACCCAAACTCTGAAGAAATTCAGGCCGCTTTCCAACACAGGAAGGCCCGGGTTTTATTTCCTAGTTTTCTAGTCGTTCAATTGAATTGATGAAACAAACTAGGTGGCGACTCCACTTAATAACCTCGACGTGATCTTTTTAGGTTAAAGACCAATCAACTATGGAAGTACGCCATTGAGAGCAAGCACCACGGCATCTCACGCTGAACAGCGTGCAGCGTTCCCGCGTCCGGGGGGCGCTACTCTTACACTTAGGTTGTGAGAATACAATACAAGAGAGTTTACAATGTTAGAATCACAATACAATAAGTAAACTTACTTGTAATTGAAGATTAAAGCTCAAAGGAAACTTTGCTCTACAAAACTAGCTGTTAGATATGAAATATGCAATATGCATATTCAAAATAAAATTGTTAGAAATGGTTTAAAACCTTTCTGGAAAGTCGCGTATGACCGTACTAGACATGGTACGCCTGTATCGATTTAAAAACATCAATTTAATAAAACACGGTAAGTTTGGTACGCCCGTACCAAGCAATGGTACGCCCGTACCAAATCAATGTTACTGATACACAAAATTCCTACGAGCAACCGTACGGTCGTACCACCCATTGGTACACCTGTACTAGGAGGAATTTCTTGATACATAAAATTTCTTACGAGCAACGGTACGCCTGTATCAAGCTTTTAGTAAATGATAAAATCACACAATACAAATGGTACGCCCGTACCAAAACCAATATGCCCATACCAAACACAGAAAAGTGAATTTAAATTACAGATAACTTAAAATGACTCACATAGAACATACACATCAAAATCATAGGTCTAACAATCTTCTCTTTTTGATGTTGGCAATCAATTTAAGTTCAATTTGCAAAATCATACTCAAAAATTTTAGATTTGAAAATTTTTAGAAATCTCCCCCTTTGTTTTATAATTTATGCTATGAAATTACAAGTAATCAATCAAGCAAAAATGAAAGAAGAAAAACACAAAGATCATAGCAAACTGCATAGCATATGATCAGAGTAATATATAACATTATATAATCAAAACATAAACAGAATCATATGATCAGAGCATTATCCAAATCAGTCATAATCAGAGCAAATGATAATAAACCATAATAAGAATAAAAAAGATAGGATAATAAATTGAATAAATATCATATGTCATATAAACTCAAAAATATCCAATACACTGATCAGAGCAACAATAACAATGATTAGAACAAAAATAAAAATGACATAATGAAGAAAATCAAAACTAAACAAAAATCTAGAAACTAGACCTTTAACTCTAAAACATCTCTCCCTTTGACAACATTGAAACAATCACTGTGGGCCCTGAGGAGGAGGTGGACTCAGTGGAGGAACAATAAACCGGTCTAGCATCAGACTGATGGTATGTAGAGTGTCAGTTGTAGTCGTCTGGAACTTATGGAACTCTACAGTGTGCTTATCATAGTGCTGATCTAGAGAATCAACGTGCTAACGAATATGAGCAAGCTGTTAATCAACCTGGTCAAAGCATCGCTCAAAAGCATCTAACTGATCAAGACGAGCGATGATAATAGCAAGCTACTAAGAGATAGAATCAATGGATATAGCAGTAGTTGGAGCAGGAGTGGAAGTAGCAGCTGGAGTAGGGGGATCAGGAACAACAGCAAATGAGGAAGATCTACTCTGGAAATGATGTTGTCGTTTACGGCTCATAGCCACCTGGCATGTGGCATCAGCATCAAAGGGATCAGACGGGTCAAGCCACTCTATAGGTGTATCATCTAGAAGTGGCACCTGCATATGCTGACATACAACAACCATACTCCATCCAAATAAGGTGACTGTATCATTAGGAAGACCTAATGATCAAAGATACTCCAATCATTATGCGATATACTCAGAGTGAGTATGAAACTCACCATCAGAATTATGCTCAAGGAGCATAGAATGCTCTATGAATGACAAATCAAGATTAGGACCTTTTGATCCAGGAGTGGTGGAGAAGTTGGAAAGGCAGAAAGTCACTGGCAAAGGTGATGGATAAGAGAACCGAATATAATAGCCTTGCCAGGCTGTTTCTGGATGCCAACCTTATGAAAGTAAGTCTAAAGCCAACGTCCAGACTGGATAGGAGTACCCGTGATCATAAAATAGAGAAAAATTAGGTCAGGGCCAGTAACTGTGTCATTATACTCAGATCTCCCAAAAATTAAATAGGAGATTAGTTTATGACAGTAATAGAGTGAGGGGGATTTGAGACAGGAGGCTTTAAGCCTCGAGGGACGGAAAAGAGTATCAAGTGCGATCTCCCTCCAGAAGTCATTACTATCAAAAACCATGGATTTGGAATTAGTAATGCCATCAGTGTGAAAATCAAAGATGCCATCAAAATTTGTAGGAGAAAGAGTATAGGACTTGCAAAAAAAATCTAAAGGTGCAACTGTAAGAGGTAGAAAGAGAGAAGGTCTGTAAGAACTCTAGAGCTATAGAGTGAATACAGTAGTTAGGCAAAAAAGCAAAATTTGACCAACCAATGTTAGTCAAATAACGCAGAATGTCATCCTCTGGTCCTGTTTGCAGGATAGTAGAATGACATGTGAAACGAGAGTGAGAAAACACTTTCTTACTCAGAATAGAAGTTCTAACTACAGAAGCATGGGTAGTGCCTCGAGGACCAGAGCCTGTAGGAACGATGCGTTTGACTCTACATCCCTGAGATAAAGAGCCACCGCGAGACTCAGAAGCTGACATATTGAAAAATAATATAAAGTAGACAATTTAGTAGAAAAAATAGAGTTTTCAAAAATTTGACAGAATTTTAACTGCTTTTTGAAAAACTCAAAAATTTGTACCTGCACGGAAATCAACAAAATTTAAACCACACCTAGCTAACACAATCTTAAGCACTTTACTCTAAAGAACCTAAAGCTAAAAGTGACTAGAATGCTCAAAAAATTAAAAAGCAAAAACTAAATAAAATAGTTAAAACTCAAAATAAAAACTAAAGATTCGAGAGAAAACCAACCAAAAATGAAGGAAAGGATTGTGGGTAAATGAATTTAGAATGATTTGAGACTGATTTTGTTGAATTTGGTGAGTATTTGAGAGAGAAATTAGAGAAAATTGGAATCTGGTAACTGGTAGAAACTGGAAAATCACATTTAAAATTGGATTTTTAGGTCGTGTATGGGCGCACTAAGCAGGCATATGGCTGTACACCTCAAAAATGCCTGAAAATTCACTATTGTGTATGGGCATACAGATTAGGTGTACGACTGTACAAGTGCTATCAGCCAAAAAAATTTAATTTTGCACATGCATTGGTACGGGCGTACAAGAATTTGGTACGGCCATACCAACACTTTGGCTAAAAATTTTAAGTTTTGAGACTTGATCGCGTACGGGCGTACGAAAACAGGTATGACCGTACCGATTTTTGAAGAAAATTGGCTTTGAAGGATGTATGGGTGTACCAAACTGTTGTGAAGACTAAAATTCAGAAAATTTTTAAGAGTTCTGAGAATTTTCTTGAGATTTCTAAAGTCCACCAAGCACACCTACTTCAAAAATGAACCATCTATCATTCCTAGCTCATGTTTGATGAAGTTCAAACGTTCTTCATTAAGGGGTTTTGTAAAAATATCTGCTAATTGGTGAGTTGTATCAACAAATTCTAATACAACCTTCCCTTTTTCCATATTATCACGTAGAAAATGATGCCTAATATCTATGTGCTTAGTCCTAGAATGCTAAATTGGATTCCTAGACAAGTTTATAGTACTAGTATTATCATATTTAATGGAGGTGCATGAAACACAGATATTATAATGCTTTAATTATTGTTGAATCCAAAGTACTTGAGCATAATAATAACCTGCGGATATATATTCAGACTCAGCAGTAGATAATGATACACAATTTTGTTTCTTGCTAAACCAAGAAACCAAACAATTGCCTAAGAAATGACAAGTACCAGCGTACTTTTCCTATCTAACACATTTCTAGCAAAGTTAGCATCAGAATAAGCAGTCAAGTCAAATGAATCATTTTAGCATACCACAAACTATAATGCATAGTACCAATCAAGTATTTGAAAATATGTTTCATAGCACACAAATGTGATTCCCTAGGAGATGATTGAAATCTAGCACACATACACACTGCAAACATTATATCAGGCCTAGAAACAGTTAGGTTCAACAAGATACCTATCATACCTCTATACTTCTTTTGATCCACATGTTTACCACTTTCATCCAAGGAAAGCTTTGTGGTAATGCTCATAGGAGTCTTGCTAGCTTTTGCATCTTCTAGTCCAAATTTTTTGAGCATTTCTTATATGTACTTGACTTGATTAATGAAAATTCCATCTTCACATTGGTTGACTTGAAGTCCTAAGAAATACTTCAACTCTCCCATCATGCTCATCTCGAATTCTTCCTGCATGTACTTAGAGAACTCTTTGCATAATTTTTCATTAGTAACACCAAATATGATATCATCTATATAGATTTGAACAAGCAAGATATCATGTTTATAATGCTTAATGAAAAGTGTTGTATTTGTTTTGCCTTTTTCAAAATCAGGATCAATAAGAAAATTACTTAACCTATTATACCAAGCTCTAGAGGCTTATTTATGGCCATATAAAGCTTTAGTTAGTTTAAAAACATGGCTTGGAAATTCAAAGTCCTCAAAACCAGGGGGTTGTGCAACATAAACTTCTTCATTTATAAAACCATTTAAAAATGCACTTTTCACATCCATTTGAAAAAGTTTGAAGTTCATGTGAGATGCATATGCCAATAACATTCTAATTGCTTCTAGTCTAGCTACAGGTGTAAAGGTTTCATCAAAGTCTATTCCCTCTTCTTGACAATATCCTTATACCACTAACCTAGCTTTATTCCTAGTTATGATACCACTTTTATCAAGCTTATTCCTAAACACCCACTTAGTTCCTATAATAGATGCATCTTTAAGCTTTGGTACTAAGGTCCATACATTATTCCTATCAAAATAGCTTAGTTCATCTTGCATGGGTAACACCCAACTCTCATCATCTAAGGCTTCATTCACATTCTTAGGTTCAATATGAGAAATGAATGCAAGATTGTTATGAATATCTTTAAATTTAGAGCAAGTTGTTACCCCTTTTGATGTTTTACCTATGATTTGCTCCTTGGAGTGTCCTTTCAGAAATTGCCACTCCTTCGGAAGATCATGCTCAATTTGAGTTACAGCTAGGTGAGGAGGAAGATCATTCACTTCTTCCTTATCAATATCTTTAGGTGTAGCTTCTTGTTGATGTTCTTGTCCTTCACTTGATTCCAATAAGATTCCTATATCATCAACAATAATATGACTTGCTAGATTCCTCTACAACCAAATAATGTTTGTTAAAAACCCTATATGACTTGCTAGATGTTGCATAGCCTAAGAATAAACCTTCATAAATCTTTGGATCAAATTTCCCAAGATTATCCTTGGTGTTTAAGATGTAACACTTGCAACCAAATACTCTAAGGTGCAAAATTCTTGGTTTTCTACCATTTCATAGCTCATAAGGAGTTTTATTTAAAATTGATCTTAAATGAACTCAATTTATGATATAATAAGCGGTATTGACTGCTTCAACCCAAAAATACAAAGGCAATTGATACTCATTAAGCAGAGTACGTGCCATGTCACAAAGGGTTTTATTTTTCCTTTCAACTACCCCATTTTGTTGAGGAGTTATAGGAGGTGAAAAATTATGATGAATGCCTTGAAAATCATAAAATGATTTGAAGTTTTCATTTTGAAATTCCTTTCTATGATCACTTCTAATGGATGAAATATAGTAACCTTTTTTATTTCCCATTCTTTTAATCAATGTTTAAAAAGTATTAAATGCATTAAATGCATAATCTTTATGAGCTATAAATGAAACCCAAGTAAACCTAGAGTAATCATCATTCTTCCTGAGATTGCCAATGCTCTCGAAGCTAGCATGTCCAAGCCTTCTATACTAAAGCCATGAATTCTCACTTATAGAAACAAGACACTTCACATTTTTGTTAGGAATAGAATCCAAATCAATCATGTAAACATATTCTATTCTATCACCTTGAAAAACTAACCTATCATCACTAATCCTATAGACAAAACCTCCCTTAGGGTCAAAAATAACTTTATAACCATTGTCACAAAGTTGACTTATACTTAATAGGTTATGTTTTAACCCTTCAACCATCAATACTTTATTTATTGAAAAGTTAGATTCCTTATCAACCTTACCAATTCCAACCACTTTACCTTTGGTATTATCTCCAAAAGTGATATTACCGCCATCCCATTTTTCAAGGTTGGAGAAAAGGCTTGTATTCCCAATCATATGTCTTGAGCATCCACTATCGAGGTACCATTTATTTTCATTAAACTCGAATCTCAAGCATACCTATTAAACATAAATGCATTCACTTCTTTTTAAGTACCCAAATGTATTTGGCTCCTTGGGGTTAGAAGCGTTTAAATCATCATTCCAATGCATCTTCCTAATGAAACATCTATTGGTTGTATGTCCCTTTCTATTACAATAATGACATATGACATTCCTATACCTGGAATGATTATGCACATATTTTATTTTGGATGCATGAGGATGACTATGATTGCAAGAACATGAACAATGATGCACCTTATGTGTATGCACTTTATGAGTCTTAGGATGAGCATTCTTCTTTTTGAGGTCCTTAGGTTTTTATGTGGAGGAGGAGGCTTTCACAAAAATAGTGCCCTTAGAAGTGTAGGAAGTGTTTTGGTTAAAACTATTACCTTCTTTATTACCACTAAGTTTTTGGTGTTTCAAAAATAGAATCAATTTTAACACCACCCTGTTCAAACCTTGAAAGATTGTCTTTTAACAAATCCTTTTCTTTCAAAATCTTAGCATTTTCATCCTTTAAAAACTTGTTTTCCTTTTCAAAGCTTTCAAGTTTTATTTTACAAGAATCAAATTCATTTTGTGAAACAATTTTATCTTTTGAAATGGATACATTTTTACTTATAAGTAATTGATGCTTCCTAGCTAATTTTTCATACTTTTCTAACAATGCTTCTAATGCACCACATTCATCATCATCATCAAATTCATCATTACTATAGTAAGATTAAGATGATGTGGTTACCTCATCCTTCTCATCATCCAAAAATGCCATGAAGTAAAGATTGGTTGCTCCCTCATCACCAAACATTTTCATCATTACTATAGTAAGCTTTCTTCTTTTATGGCTTAAAAGACTTTTTGAGACGAGGATATTTGTTTCTCATATGTCCCAGCTTATTGCATTTATAGCAAATGGCTTGATTCCTTTGAGAGTTATCCATTCGATTTAAGTCTCATCTTGTCTCAAATGGCTTCTTGCCATCCTTTTTAAATTTCTTCTTTTTAATAAGAAGAGTCTTCACACATTTGGAAAGAAGAGCAACTTCATCATCAATCTCTCCTTCATTTGTTGAGGAGGCATCTTCTTCTTTTGAAGCTTTAAGTGCTATTCCTCTTCTCTTGTCTTCCTCAACTCCTTGTCTTAGAGTAATCTTGTATGTAAGGAGTTTTCCTAAAAGCACATCAGTTGACAAAACTGACAAATCATTTACTTCTTCAATAGAGGTCACTCTAACCTCCCAATCCTTCTTAGGTAGTGCCCACAAGATCTTATTATTGATATCTTCCTTTTGGTATATTTTGCCTAACTTCATCAATCTATTTGTGATTACAATAAGGCGGTTGTACATTTCTGAAATTGACTCATTTGCCTTCATTGTAAATAACTCATATTGATGAGATAGAAGTTAAATCTTCTTGGTTCTAACTTGATTTATGCCTTCATGATGAGTCTCTAAAGCATCCCATATTTGCTTTGCTATGATATAATGTGAAACTCATCTGTATTCCTCATGGCTAATAGCACAATACAACATATTCATCGCCTTCTTATTCCTCATGTTTGCTTTAAATTCTTCTTTTGTCCAAGTTGCCTTGGACTTGATAGTTGTAACACCATCTATTATAGTTGTTGGAGGAGAAAACCCGTTCTCAATTAGATCGAACAAATCAACACCATCACTTTCCAAGAAAACTTCCATCCGGTGCTTCTAATAAGGATAGTCCATGCCATCAAAGAAGGGGGGGTCTTGTATATGATTGGCTTTCGATGCTTTGAGTTGCCATGGAATCTTTTACTCTAATCATAATTGAGCACCATGCTCTGATACCAAATGAAATCTTAGCGGAAGTGTCAACATGAGCTTTATAGTGGTTTGGCACTAACTCTTGGCCTATGTCCACTTCTCATAAGTTCTCAACTTAGGGTTCCACTAATCACAATTCACAATCAATACAACAAAGGATTCCTTAAAATGAATCCTAACCCTAATGTTTTCAGGCTCATACTCAAACCTTTACAACAATAGCAAACTCACAGCAAATAAACTCTAAATTACAACTTAATGCCCCAAGCATTAATCTCACACCAACCCACAATTACAAAATCTAACTCTTATGTTGTAGGAATATAATATAAGAGAGTTTACAATGCTAGAATCATAATAAAACAGATAAACTTACCTGTAATTAAAGATTGAAGCTCAAAGGAAACTTTGCTCTACAAAACTAGCTATTAGATATGAAATATGCAATATGTATATTCAAAATAAAATCATTAAAAGCCTTTCTGGAAAGTCATGTACGGCTGTATCAGATATGTTATGCCCGTACCGATTTAAAAACATTAGTTTAACAAAATATGGTAAGTTTGGTACGCCCGTACCAAGAAATGGTACGCTCGTACCAAATCAATGTTACTGATACATAAAATTCCTGCGAGCAACTGTACAGTCATGCCACTTATTGGTACACCCATACCAAGAGGAATTTTTTGATACATAAATGTGAGCGCCAGTTTCTACCGTCGCCTAGAGCGAGGCTTGTGAATCTTACAGACTGAGGATCACACTTGGAGGGAAAGCACAGACTTCCCAAGAGGTTACCTTAAGGAATGATACAAACTTAAAAGAGTCGCAAGAGAGTCACCACCGGATGGTTCCGAATTGGTTCAACTGACACATAGCATGAGTGCTAGTTAAACCCTTCAGAGATTGGGTTCGGGTGGTGAAGATCTATTTCTATGACTTTCCAAAATCAATTTTACCATTATAGTTGGAGTTAATTATCCTAAGTAGACAAGCATACGAGCGTATATGTAAGCACACAACGTGGCATATGATTTGGCGTAGCATGGTTACACGTAGAATAGTATATAATGCTATATGGCATTTGGATGACATGACATATGAATGACATGTGAAGTGATGATATAATAAAATGACATGGCATATGCATGACATGACATAATATTTATGGCATAGTAAAATGACATAGCATATGCATGACATGGTATAGTGATGTGTGGGGGAATTGGCATTCGACCTGGCATGTGGCGTGACATACGACATGGCATGTGACATGGCATACAGTGTGACATGGTATAATGACATGTGTCATGGCAAGGCATCATGGTAAAATGGCATGTGAGATGACATGGTATATGGGCATATATTGGCATATAGCATGGCAAATTGCACGTATTTTATGGTGTATTGGCATATTTTGGATTGTATTAGCATACGAGATATTGTTTATGGCATGGCATAGAAGTGTGTGATGTGGTATGTGATATGGCATGTGACATTATATGGCATATATATTTTAGCAAATGTAATAAACCATCCACGAAAGAAATTATAAAGGCCGGTGAAAGGGATCGAAGAATTAGGGGATACACACGGGATTTAAAGGGGGAATTATTACAAAACCATGAATAATTCTATCCTATTACAAAAATCTCCATGCATACAACATTTTTGGGACGTTAAGTAATGTCCCCTCCTCCTCAGGTAGTACGAGCCAAAAATGCACGAGTAATAAATGGTGCAAATAAACAAATAAATTCATTAGTAGTAAATGAATTTAGGACTTATTTGACTAATTCAATGCCACATGAAAGCATGAACCAAGAGTCAAAGTCCAATTAATTATATGGCAATAATCAAGAGAATTAGCATGAGCCGGATTGTGAAAATTAAATAAATAAAAAATAATTTTGAGCAAAATTATTTTTAATTGATCATGAAAAATCAAATAGGAGTTGCTAATATCACATAACAACAATTGGACGTAGCAACTCGACCAATTTGAATCCAATTCTATCAAAAATCACATTTTAATGAGTCAAATAAGCATTTAATCAATAAAAATTAATTTTGAGGTTAAAATTAATTAAATGTGATTAATTTATGATAGATCCAATACATTTGAGTTACTGTCAAACATCAAATGTTACTGGAATTATCAAATCAGGCTTGAAAATGAGTAAAAAATGCAATTTTTCGTGAAAAACACAGGGAACATGCGCAGCATGTAGTGCTATATGTGCAGCATATTAGCTATGTGTTGCACATATAACATGATGTGCGCCATATGTAAGGAGAAAATCTGCAAGAAAATCAAATTTATTAGCATAAAAATGATCTACAGACAAAATACAACAACTTTAATGAAGATAGTACTTCATTATGAGCTCAAACAAGCGTCTGAATCACAAATCCATCAAGTAAATGCACATTTAACTTGAACAATCAATTTTAAGGCTAAAATCAATTAGATATGGATAATATTTGATAGATCCAGAACATTAAGACTATGTAAAAGCCATTAATGTTACTGAAATTATTAGATCTTAAGAAGAACAAGCAAAAACGGGAGCGAAATTTGATTTTCTGTGAAATCAGGGACCTATATGTGCAACATATAGGCCTATGTGCACTACACATAGGCTAGATATGACGCACATAGGTGTATATATGGTGCATATTGCAGAGAAAATGGAAGAAAAACTGAGTTTTTAGGCAAAAACTCAAGATTCAACTCAGATCTAGGCAGATCGGAAGCAGAAAATGTGTTTTTGACTTGTAGATAAGCCTCTAACTTAGGTAATTAATTTTAAAATTAAAATTAACTAGATCTTGATAATCTATGATAGATCTAGGACACTAGAAGCATGGACAAGCCACTGATGTTGCTAGATGCATCAGATTGGGCGAAGAAGTGAGTGAAAACGAGAGAAAATTACATTTTATGGAAAATTTGTGGCCTATATGCGCAGCATATAGGCCTATATGTGTTACACCCACATAGAGACCCTAGGAGACTTATATGTTTGTGATGAATGCTAGCATTTGTATGATTGAATGATGACTGGTTTGCGTATGAGGATGACTTTGTGCCTATATGTTTGTATGTGTTCCTTTAATTGTAATGTATGGCTTTACATTATGTCCTATGAGTTATTGGCTTGCTTTGTATGTGTCGTCGCCTTATCGGGAAGCGTGCCTTCTTGGTTGGATGAGGGACGACGAGTATTTATGCTTAGGATTGGGATTGGAAGTGTGTTTGCAAATGGTATGAGTGTTGTGATAGGTTTCGTGTGACTTAGGCTTGCCAATAGGCAAGATTGTGCATGAAGAGTGTCTGTAACGACTCGTGAAGTGTCATCACGACTCGTTGCAGAAGGTATTTTGAGTGTGCATGGTAGGATAGTTGCTGTAACGACTCGTGCAGGGTCATCACGACTTGTTACAGAAGGTTTTGTGCTGTTCATGTTGTATGTCAGGGCTGTCATGAGTAGTGACGGGGCTATCATGAGTCATGACATAGCTGTCACGAGTCGTGATATAGCTATCACGAGTTATGACAGAGCTGTCACGAGTCGTGACAGAGAGTTTTACGTCATTATGTTGA
>CANYBF010575218.1:0-16386 GCA_948192965.1 Dalechampia spathulata | reverse complement strand
TATATATATATATATATAAAGTTTGATATTGACATAGTTATGTGTTTGAGTACTTCTGTTACATATTTAAATAATTTTATGATTATAATTTTTGGTTTAAATTTTTAGTTCATTAGTTATTTATATCCTTTATATAATTTTATTATTTTTAATATCTTTTTATCCCATCCTTTAATTTTTTCTAAAATCTTTTATTTTCCATAATCAATATTATGAATTAATTGAATATTAAATTCTAATATTGGATGTTTCTATTATATTTAAATTTTATTTATTCTTTATATTATATTATTTTATAATTAATATTAATTAACTTTTAACATTCTTTATATTTTTTTATTTAACATTTCATTTTAAGTTTTCAAAAATTAAATACTTAAATGTAAAAATTTAACATTCAATTACATTTTTTTATATTTTTAATATTTAATAATTATTATATCATCTAAAAGTCACTTATAAATTAATATTTATATAAATGAGATTTCATTAAAAGTCATTAAAGTTAATTATTAATTTATGATAAATTGACCTTTTTTGATTTCTTTTATATGTTTATATATATATGTTAGACAATTCATTTTATTACTTGGTAACTTACTTTATTATATTCTATTTACTGTTTTATAATTCATTTTATTTATATTTATATATGATATTTTTTATATTTGAAACACTCATTTTAATACAAGTCAATTTTAATTGAGGAATGTTTATTTTTTTTATCAAAAATTTAAAAATTATATGAAGTTGAGGTCATTATCAACTATCATCAAATAGATTAAAGATTATATTTTTATCTTCGATTATGATTTGCAAACTTAAAAACGAAATATTGAAAATTGAAAAATGAATTTTAATTTATTATTCTTGATTTATAAATACTTGCATAAAAAAAGAGTATTAAAAAAGAGAAATTGAAAATTGAAAAAATGAATTTTAATTTATTATTCTTGATTTATAAATACTTGCATAAAAAAAGAAGTATTATCAAGTAGATTTATAGTTATATTTTTTATATTTTTATTTTTGATGCAAATATTATTGATTATATAAAAAAAATTTGTTATTTAAAAATTGTTCAAATGAGAAAGAAAAGAAAAGATTAGTAAATATTAAAAGTTTTTAATTTTTTAAGTTTTTATCATTTATTTTTACCTTAATTGTATTAATTATAAAATAAAAAATATTATTTTTATAGTTTATTATAAAGAGAAAAAATCTAAATTAAAAATAATTAATTTTTATTATTTATTACTTTATTATTTTTAAAATAATTTTTAATTATTTTGAAAAATATATAAAATACAATAAAAAAATAATTAAATAATTAGTGATTTAAAATTAATACTTATGACTAATTATAATTTTAAAATTGATGAAATCTAAAAAAATTATTTAAACATTTAATAATATATCTTATTAAAATTTAGAGTCATCACAATCCTTTCCCAAGTTTATTTAATAAAGTTGGAAACGATCTAATTATTTAGTATGGCATCATAAGAAAGAAGTTGAAATTTATATACGTAGTGCATGATTTACAGTAAGATAAGTGGTTATTTAGGATTAACAGGCTTGTTCCCTTATTCGTCGTGTACATTACGAATTCCTAAGTTGGGTCCGATTCTCCCTCCTCAAGAAGACGAAACCCAGCTCCACCTTCCCACTTTAGGCCCCGGGAAGAACCATTCTTCATTTTGGCTTCCAAGGACTTCATCCACTTCTCTTTCCTCTAAACCGAAAGCCAACTCTTTTGCCTCCCTCTCCCACTGTTTTACCACATTATTTTTCCCTGAAATCCATTCCGAAATCATGAAATTAGACTAATAATCAACCGGCTACAGGAGGTTGGCAGATTGGATTTTGCAACTATAATTACCTGCAAGAGGGAATCTAATGTTGCCATGCCCATTCACCTCAAAGCAAACTATTTTAAGATTAGAGTTGGGATATGCTACAATGGACAGTGGATAGCCAGCGGGGACGATGAACACCATGCCAGGTTCCAAGCGTGAGCTCACTCTTGCATAACTGGGACTACTCGGTTGTCCCTGAGAGGTAGTGCTGAAGTCAGGAGGAGAAGACATTTCAAACTGGCCCTCGCCATCGACTACTACTGCTAGCTTGATTGCCCTCGAGTTGTAATGAGGCCCCATCATTGCGCCCTGTTCACGCAATATTTTTAGCAGTTTATTTGACTCGAACATAAAGCACAGTTGATGTTAAAGACAAATGAAAACTATAACCTGTATAGTTACGTACTTGGGTGATGTTAAGGAAGGAGATCATTAGGTCAAGATCTCGAAGCTGCTCTTTGTGTTTATCAGGCGTGGCCTCAATGAGCTGACCATAGTTATTACAGAGAACAGGGTGTTTGTGTAGAAGATTGAACGGTCCACCTGATTCACTTTTAAAACTCCAAAATTTGCTACCAACCCAAGCATCGTTGGTCATAGCTTGGATTTGTTCTTTGGATGCTTTAACAATCCCTGGGTTCCTTTGTGCGAAGATCCGGTCTATCCTACCCCTGTCAGTCTGCAAATTGACATGAGGTAAAGATATAAATCAAACAAGGCAACAGTTGCCAACGAAACAAAAGAAAAAAGAATATTGAAACTTAATATAATTGATGGAGACCACCTGAAATGCGGCCTGAAGCCATTCCGTACTAAATGCCTTGTAGAACGACCCTCTAGCGTCAACGTTTGGTGCAACGAAGCTCTATGCATCATAAAATGACGAAATGAATATCATCCACTCCTTAACTATAACTTACAGTAGTAGTTATTTATCAAGAGTATATCCTTCACCATCATCCTTCATCTTTTTCTTTTCTTTTTCTTGAGCTTAATACAACTATAACGAAATGTATTGTGACCGATAAGAAAATTTTACCCTGTGCTTTCCTGGAAGATTTACAGGTTGAAGAAATGAAATAAGGTAAAGCTTCTCACTGTCGTCTCTGTTGATTATATAGCTATTAATGCCAGCACGAAGCCTTATAACATCTCCACATTCAACATTGAAGCTCCGTCTTTTGTCCTTATCGATGACAGTTACAGTCCCTCGTCCTACAATTTATTCATCGTTAAACCATTCAAAGCCCAAGGGAAATTCAATCGAAACAGATGAAAGACTGAAAACTAAAGAGCATTGCATACCATTAGCCACGTAAAGAATAGTTTCAGCATCCACATGACTAGGAGATATAAATGTTTGAGGATCAGTTTCAATAATTGACAGCCGATAATTCTCAACTCCTTGTAGTAGCTCTGATCTTTTAGTAAATCTTGGAAGAACATCAACCTTTCCGTAATCACTTCTGATTGCCGTAACAAAATGCTCCCTCTGGAAAACATATGGATTCTCAAGTTTTTCTTCATTAATATCCTCCTGGCCTTCTTCTTGTATTCTCCAAGGCTCCTCTTCTCCTCTTCCCTTGTCTGTTTGATACCTCTGTTGACAACGAAATCGACAAAGAGATCTCTCTTGACCCTCTTGCCTCCCACATTCCTTTTGGCATTCTCTCAGCCTCTTTTCAGGCTCAGTAGCACTTTTACCTCCCCTTCCTTGTTCGCCTTCCCCTCTTCCACTTTCTCGTTGCTTTTTCTCTCGATAATAATCCTCACATCTTCTCTCACACGCTTGCTTATCTTTTTCACTTAATTGTCTCTGGACTTTGCACTGGTGCCTACACTCTTTCAGTTCTCGGTCCGTCGTGGCTAAAGTTATACTAGTACAGATCAGAACAAATAGTACAGTTAAACAAAGCTTCATGGCTTCCGTATTCTGCAATCTAATTCATAAATTCTGATGGAGGGAGGGGCTAGAGGTGCATCGAATTTGTAGTGAAATGAAACATATGATTGGAAAGGAGCTGCATGCATGGAGACTAGTGTCCAGTAACGTGTCAACCATGCCCTCAATAGGGAGAAAGTGGAAGAACCCATGACATTGACAATTCCTTATCTTACAACCGATTGATAAGCTAGAGTTATCGCGTCTTCATTATAAATCACTATTTTACATCTCAAATTAATAGATATAAAGTTAATTAATTAATTTATAAATATATATTTATATTATATTTTTTATTATATCTTTATTTTAATTATAAATATAAAAATTTCATTTTATTTTATTTTTTAATGTTAAATACAATGAAATTGATGATTTATTAAAATAAGAAATACATAATAATTTACAAAAAAATGAGTATATCATGAAAAATTATTTAATTTTTATTAACATAACGTTTATTAGGTTGAAAAATACTACTTCTTTTAGTAAAATCCTTTATGATATTTTTCTGTTATTCATTTATATTTATATAGCACAATTTATTTTTTATTTTTATTAGTAATTCTATAGTGATTTTTTTAAAGATTTAAATAATTGTTATGAAAAGCTAGTCTTTTAATGATTAATTTGTTAATATATTTTATTTGTTATTATTTTAGATTAAATAATTAATTTTATTAAATATCTCAACATAAACAAGGAATTATTAATAAACTTAACAACTAATATGTAGCTAATCACCATAAAAGGTAAAAAGGGAATCAAAGAAGGTGTAAAGTTGGGTTGCAAAATGGGCAGCAAGGCCTGCCTTGACAATATCAGAGAGTGTATCCGACAAGCATGACCATATGTTAAAAATTATGAAGATGAACATACAACAATAAATTATGTCACTTAACGTAATACTTGTATAGAATTGAACCATATCATTTTAATTTACACCCAATTCAATTTGCAAGATATTTTGATTTCGCCATCTAACAAGATTATAGAGCTTAAGGTAAGTTGTGTCAATGTAATGGTGATTTATTTGGAAGGAGAACACTGTAACATGCATTATTTAGGATAGCTTATGAAGTCGGACATTGGTAGCGGGTAATCCTGTCTGGTTTACATGCATTCTTACACGTACAACACCCTCTTCCCTTATTCATCATGCACCACCTCACCTTCCACCTTCCACCTTCCACTATTTGTACTACGTTATGGGTTTAATCGGGCATTCCCATTTCTCCTCTCTCAAACTCAAATCTTTCATGCATCAGCTCATCCTTGGCCCCGGAAAGAACCATTCTTCACTTTGGCTGCCAAAAACTTGATCCACAACTCTTGCATTCACCCCAAAAGCCAACTCTTTCGCCTCCCTATCCCACTGTTTTAAGATATTATTTCTTCCTGAAACCAACCATCATGTTAGACCAATCTTCTAGTCACCCAAAATCTATACGATGAATCTCAAATCGTAGATGTTCGCAGTTGTATTACCTGTAAGAGGGGATCGAATGTTGCCTCGTGCATTCACCTCAAAACAAACTATGCTGAGACAGCTGCATTTTGTAGAAGCTACAATGGCCACGGGGTAGCTAGCAGGGACAACGAACACCATGCCACGACTCAAGCGTGAGCTTACTCTGCGATACGTTTGACCTGTGCTTCCAAAATTGTGAGATCCACTGCTAAACCCAGGACAAGCCATTTCTAGGTAGCCCTCGCCATCCACCACTACTGCTATCTTGGTTGCCCTTGAGTTGTAATGAAGTCCCATCATCGATCCCTGCGTGCACCCAGGAAAATATCGCAATTTTAACGGTCTATTTGACTTCAGCATACATAAAGCTTGCCATTAATTTTAGAAAGAAAGGGAATGCGTTATTTGTATGTATATGTACTCCGGTGATGTTATGAAATGAGATCATTAGATCGAGGTCTTTAAGCTGCTCCCTGTGTTGATTAGGTCCGGCTTCAAAGAGCCGACCGTAGTTGTTGAAGTAAACAAGGCACTGCAGAAGATTGAATGGGCCGCTCAATTCACTTCCAGAAGACGGGACCCTCCCATGTTGCGGACCACCTTTGGTCATAGCTTGGATTTGTTCATTGGATGCTTTTAAAATAGATTGCTGCTTTTGTCGGAAGATTAGTTCGATGCTCCTCCGGTCAGTCTGCAAAGCGTTGGAGTTGAGATGAGGGTATCCCAAAGAATGCATGAAAGCGAAAAACAACAGACCATGCACACAATTGACTCCACCTGAAATGCGGCCTCTAGCAATTCCCAGCTGAATGCTTCGTAAAATGAGTGTCTAACTAGAACACTTGGCGCCACGAAATTCTACGCATCGTACAACAAGTACCTTAGTAATGAAAATTTTTCAACAATCCAATCTATATACCTTTGAATTAAACAAATAATCCCTGAACATGACCAATATCAATTTTTTTTTACTGTTGCTTCTCTTTCTTCCCTTCTTCCTCCTCTTCTCTTATTAGTTATATTTTTGTCTAACTTCTTCCACGATAAATTATATATTTCTTTACAAGTGTATATTTATTTTACAAATTACTATACTCTATTAGAACTATATAAATACTCGTGTTGTAAATATTTGGAAGAAGCATGGGTAAATTTGTAATTAAAAGTGAGGAAAAAGAAATGGAACCTCGTAGTCGCCAGGAACATTAACAGATCGAAGAAGCGCAACAACGGATAGTTTGTGATTACAGTCTCTATTGATTAAGTAGACATGACGGCCGCTGGGAACCCTTATCACGTCTCCATGTTCCAGATTAAACCTCTCTCTCCTGTCCTCACTCAGGAAAGTTAAACTTCCTCGCCCTACAATTCATCAACAAATACAGCACGTAAACATCAACCTCGGTCGATAACAGACTAATGCATAATTATGCGAGCAGTGTTAATTACCATTAGCCACGTAAAGAATCGTCTCGGCATTCCAATGACTAGGAATTACAAATGTTGAAGGATTAGCTTCAACAAGTGCCACACGATAGCCCTCCACTCCACGTAGCAGCTCTGATCTATCGGTAAATTTTTGTAGAACTTTGGTGCATCCATGCTCACTAATAGTTGTTATACTAAAATGCGATTGCTCAAACACATACGGGTTCTCGTCTTCTTGTTTATCGTCATCTGTTCCTCCTGCTTGTCTTCTTTTGTCCGTCGTAGCTCGAGCTATACCCACGCAGAGGACAAGATGAGAAACTAGTATAATTAAACAAAGCTTCATGTTTTTGAATTATTCTGTTTATTTTTTTTTCCAGTAATATTTCTGAGAGAGTGGGCATTGAAGCATTGGGTTTTTATAGAGGAGATTCGACGAGTGAAAAGAACAACTGGGCTGGTAAAAGAGGAAAAGTTGCCATGCATTCATATCAAAAAGAGAAATGAAGATTTGCATGCATGGAGACGGGTGTCCTGTTAACGTGTACATTCTTCTCAGGATTCGATCGCCGCGTAATTATTGAGCACAGTGGGCCACAGGAATAATCCATTTCTCAGACTGGCTGATAAGCGACAATCCAATAGAACGTCTACGAGTATTTGTAACGATTGAAAGGCGTAAAGGGTACTTGCTAGGAAAACCGGAACCAGAAGAATATTTAAGGCGAAATCATCTAATACAACCAAGAGTACAGCCTGCCTTAAGTTGGGCTGTTGCGGGCCGGCTTGCTGGAAAAAAGATTTCATTGGACTATTAACATGACGGTTTGCATTGGTTCGAGTAGGAGACCCAGTAGTTCAATCTTTCCATTCTAGGAATACGGTAATTGCACAAAGGTTTTACAAATTGGAAGCAAACTGAAAGCAAAACGACATCTCGCCAATCTGAAAGAATAGTTGCAAAAAATGTTCAGGCTACCATCGGGGCTCAATTCAAGGGCTCAATTCAATTTGGATCAAGCTGTTCTTGTACCCTTTCCACCATGTGTAAGGGAAGCAAAAGAAGTAGAAAACACAGAGCACATTCTTTTATTTGATAAAACGTAGTTAGCCACTTACCAGCAGTGGTTGATCCTCGTATTTACATCTATTCACCAAGTACAAAAACCACTCTTTCCTCCTTATTCATCATGTACATTGACATTTCACAACATTACAAAAACTTCATCAGTTTCTGTCCCCTGTCAGGAGAGGAGACCCCAGAAAACTTGATCAAGCTTTTGGTGTTTCATGCAACGGCTCGACCTTGCCACTCTTGCCTGCTTGGCCCTGGAAAGAACCAGGCTTCATTTTGGCTTCCAAAGACCTGATCCACTTCTCTTGCCCTGGCACCAAAAGCCAACTCTTTCGCTTCACTCTCCCACTGGTTTACCACATTATTTTTACCTGAAACCCATATCCGATATCATAAAAATTAAGGCTAAAATCGACCAATACAATCGGTCATCAACAATTGTCGCGTTTTAATTACCTGCAAGAGGGAACCTAATGTTGTCTCGCGCATTCACCTCAAAGCAAAGTATTTTGAGGTTACTCTTTGAAGAAGCTACAGAAGACACTGGGTGGCCTGCGGGGACAATAAACACCATTCCTGGTCTCAAGCGCGAGCTTATTCGCCTATATCTTCGACCTCTTTGTCCTTGATGTTGAGATCCACTACTAACGTGAGGACAAGCCATTTCAAAGTGGCCCTCACCATCCACAACTATCGATATCTTGGTCGCCCTCGAGTTGTAATAAGGTCCCATCATTGCGTCCTGCGCGCACATGAAACAAAATACGATTTAGACTGTTTATTTGAATCGAATACGAAGCAATTAAAATTAAAAGCGAAAGCAATGTCTGTGCATCAGTTATATACTCGGGTAATGTTGGCAAAGCTGATCGTAAGGTCAAGGTCTTTAAGCTGCTCCTTGTGTTGACTGGATTTGGCCTCAAACAACTGACCATAATTATTGGAGTGGACTGGGCTTTTTCGTAGAAGATTGAATGGAGCATTTGATTCACTTTCAAAGGGCCAAACTCTGCCACCTTCCTGACGATGGTGAGACATAGCTTGGATTTGTTCCTTTGATGCTTTCACAATCGTTTGCTGGTTTTGTTTTAAAATTCGTTCTATTGTCTTCCTGTCAGTCTGCAAGTTTACATGAAATAAGGATCCAAAAATCAACAAAAAGGTAGCTAGCCAAAAGAACAATGAACATGGAAGTTGAAGATGACTGTTCTTAAGCAAAACTACCTGCAATGCGGACTCTAACAGTTCCCAGCTGAATGCCTTGTAGAACGACTCTCTATCCTCGATATTTGAAGCCATGAATTCCTGTATCATGAAATAATCAACTCCAGTTCTCTCAAGGAATAGCTTCTCAAACGGTCGGTTCTTTTTTTAAACCAGGAAAAAAAAAAAAAACCCTTCATTGATTTATGTATTATATAGATAATCTCTTTAAGTTCAATGCAAGATCTAAAACAAATATTAACCAATATAAGTGGGACAGATGGTAAAAGAATTTTTACCTCGAATTCGCCGGGAAGACTAACAGATTTAATGAACGTGACGATGGAAAGTTTTTGATTGTCGTCTCTATTGATTATATAGACCTGAAGGCCTGCACGAACCCTCATGACATCTCCATTTTCAACGTCAAAGCTCTCTCTCTTAACATTTTCAACATCAGAGCTCTCTCTCTTGTTCTCATTAATGATGGTTATAGTTCCTCGTCCTACATTTAGTTCATCAATATTGGTTCAATTAAACAGAAAATCCCATAGCGAACTGCCCAGCGACTTGGAAAATTATGTGTATGTTATACGTACCTTCAGCCACGTAAACAACAGCATCAGCATCCCAATGGCTAGGAGTTACAAATGTTTGAGGATTAGCTTCAAGAACTGCCACACGATAATTCTCAACTCCTTGTAGATACTCTGATCTCTCGGTAAACTTTTGCAGAACATGAATCTTTCCATGCTCACTCTCGACTGTTTTTGTAAAATGCTGCTCCTCGAAAACATAAGGGTTCTCATCTTTTTCTTCATTGTCCCCCTGTCCTCTTTCTCCTCTTCCCTTCTCTCTTTCATACTCCTGCTGACACCATTGTCGACAACGAGATCTCTCTTGTCCCTCTTGTCTCTCGCATTGCTTTTGGCACTTTCTCAGCCTCTTTTCAGGGTCAGCAGTATTGCCCTTCCATTCATTTTCATTCCAGCTTCGACTGCCACCTCTCCCACCTTCTTCACCTTCTCGTCTCTCACGCTGCCTCTCTTTTTTCTCTCGATAATAATCCTCGCATCTTTCTACACATTCTCGCTTCTCTTTGGGACCATATTGCCTTTGGCCTTGGCACAATCGTCTGCACTGATCTAGCTCTGGGTCGGTTGTAGCTAGAGCTAAACTAGTGAAGAAAACAAGTAGTATAACTAAACAAAGCTTCATAGTCTTTTGCCTTACGCTTCAGTTCAACAATGTACCTGACGGGGAGTACAGTAACTACAGGGCTTTTATAGAGGACCCGATCAACGAAGAACATTATAAACATATGGATGAGAAGAAGCGAGAAAGTTGCATGCATGGAGACGAGTGTCGGGTTAACGTGTCGATCATGCTCAGAAATCAATCGCCGCGTAATAGTTAATAAGCGCAGGAGGGATAGTTTATGATGAAAGTGGTGAATAGGCGACAATTCAATTGAATACAACGTGTGCAGGTTGAACTTTTAAAGGCAAAAACGACACGCGTCGCCACGCCCATCCTCATCAGCAGACGACGTTTCTTCACGTGGCAAGGTCCGAGGAAACTTAAAATGTTAAAAACTTCAATAAATTTTTAGATATTTATAATTATAAATTTATTAATAATATAATTATATATATTAAATATTTATTAATTTTATATTAATTATATGAATGTGAAAGGCTTCACAACAATAATTATTTCTCCAAACAACCCATTAAGTAATTAATATATTAAGTGTATATACTTAAGCGTTTGTCATGTTTGTTGATAAATTTTTGTATCAATTAATTTTATATATCAATTTATTAATAATATACAATATATATCAATTTTTATTAACTATTAAATATGTGTTAATTATTAATTATTAGTTATATATTAATAATTGTAAAAGTAATTATAATTATATATTAATTAATATAAAATTAATATATATTTAATATTTAATAAAAATTAATATATATCATCATATTAATTATTAATTATTAAACATATAATTTTATATAATAAATCTGATTTATTTAATAATTTTTATATTTATTTTTTCAATTTAAATGATCTAATATTATCTTTATTAATAATTTAAGTATACTATATTACTTGAATATTTAAAAATTATTAGAGTCTTGTAACGTGAATTACATCCATAATATTATCTTTATCAATAATTTTTTATATTTTATTTTTTCAAATTTTTTATCATGCTAATATTTTTTATAATTTTAAATTAATATTTGACATTTAAGCATTATAAACTTATTTAAAATGTTGTTTATATAATGTTTTCATCCATTCATTTATAAAAAAAATAAGAACAAATGTTTATTTATCTATTTGATAGTAAAATCTCTTTATAGATTACCTTTTTGTATATATTGGTTCATTCTTTTTTAGATTATTTTTTTTGATTAATACATTTGTTGTTGAGCTTGAAATCCCTCTTGATAATACAACATATAGCTGTTTATGTGAAAAAACATCTTTTGGTAAATATACTCCTATATTTGATATTGTTTGTCCTTGTGCCTTATTTATAGTCATTATAAAACATAATCATACTAAAAATTACTTCCTTTTGAATTGGAACAAATATGCTTTACTTTCTGGTGGATTCAGTAGTATTCTTGATAGTAATACTCGTCTATTAGCATGTTACTCAATTGTTATTTTAACATGCATGACATTTTTTTCAAATCTTCTATATATCATTCAAGTTCCATTGCATAATTCATTTGATGCATCCAAATTCCTTAAAAGTATTATTGGACAATTAACTTTCAATTATAGTCTATGTGGTAGGATTTCATTTGATTGTAAGCTTTTTAGAAATTCTTCTTAATAATTGGTGTTAAAGTCATTAATTGCATAGTCATAGTTAAGGTATACTTGAGTCTTTCCCGGGAACATTTGATTCAGTTTATCCACATAGTCATTCTTCATTGCCAATATTGCACAATTTATAACGTATTATGATGATATCGATTTCTCAACAAAATCAGGAAACACATTTTGATCAATGCCTTCTCGCATGAATCTTTTCCATCATCTTATACCACCACTTCATCTGGTATGATTATGTTTCCATTATGAGTTGTAGGCTCTTCCTCATCCCTCACTCTTTATAAGAAAACACTAAAGATTACGTCTGATCTAGCTTACATTTTATTTGAAAATTTGAGGACTTCCATTTTATTCCAAAGTTATGATATTATCAGACTTGCATTAACTATTTCTTATCTTGTTCTTTTAAGGATCACTGGCAATACCTATCTAAAGTCACCTTCAAATACCATCACTTTTCCACCAAATGGATCATTGTTGTTCATTTCATCTTTGAGCTTTCTATCAATTATTTTCACCATATATTTCTTGGCCATTAGTGCTTCATCCCATATGATCATACTGGCTTTGCGTAACAACATTGTTAAGTCATTCTGCTTTGATATACCATATAATATTATTTCTGTTGGATTGAATGAAATGTTAAATCTAGAGTATGTTGTCCTTTCTCCTCACATTATTGATGTTGCTACACCTGAAGTTGTTATTGCTAGAGCGATATTTCCTTTTACTCTCAGATGAGTCAATAATGCTCGATATAAGAAAGTCTTCCTTGTACCTCCTGGTCCATCTCCAAAAAATATCTCAGTACGTCGTGAGTTTAGTTTATTCATTATCATCGTATATGTATATGTTTATTTTAAATTAAGCTTTAATATTGTATCAATGTCTTTTTGAAGCGTTTACATTGCTATCTCCTCTACAATCTCTCTATTATTGATCTCTATTTGGCTAAACTAGTGACTTTCTTTTGTAGGCAGATTATAATTGTTCACATCCTTACCCATGTTTATCAAGTGCTTTTGGATATTACTCAAAGTATAAGCTATTTATGTCTCTACATAGTTCTCGTATATTTTAACATAATCTTCAACCATCGATTGAAATTTATCTTCCCATGGTTTTTTAATATTTATGAGCTCATAATACATCAATAATGTTACGAACAATCTTCTTAACTTTGATGGCATCTTGAACTGCTGCCTCACTCATGCATTCTTTTATGTTCTTATTTGATTCAAACAACCCTCTCATTATAGCAGCTTCTTTAAATATCCGATATTGGATACTATCTATTGTAAGCAAGTCATCAAATGATTTTGGACCCGTGATATTATTTAAAAATATCCTTAAATAATACATTTTTCCTTCCATCAGGTTGACTGTATTTACATGTTCGATAACATTTCTAGTTTTTCTTTTTGTCCACTCTTGATTTTTTGCATTCCAAATATAATGTTCTAGAAATTTCATGTACAATAGTATGCTTGCTTCTTCACTTTTTGAATATGTAACAAAGTGTTCGGTCAACATCATTTTTTTCATGTGATCCTATTGAAGTATGTTTTGCAAGTTATGGTTATGCTAAAATATCACTATGTGCTTATTCGATACTGATGGAGTTATAGGTTCACAATAGCAAGCTAAATATCATTTATTTCAAACTCATATATCCTCCGCATAGCTTCTTGTGGTGATACCTATCTTGCATCCTTACAATGTTATATCTTATCTATATGATTCTCTCCATCTCCAACCTAGATCACTATTCTATCATGCCTTTTGTAGATATACTTGTATAAGTATTGCACTACTATCAATCTAGAGCAAATCTATTATAATTTAGTATACAGGATTAGTGAATTATTTCTTTTACTTTTTATACTTCATTTATGCAAAATTTTTTATCATATTATAATACATTATTACATTAAAAATATTCATTACTTCTACATTGATATGACAATCATATCTTGTAAGCAAATACAGATTATAAGGCACATCCCATTTGTTATTAAATATATTATTTCCCTTTTTCATTTGCAATATGATAAGAATGCAATTATTTTCATTTCATTAAAATATGTAACATAATTTTAACAGCATGAATAATTTATTCTCTAACGATCATTTTTAGGTCTTTTATATATAGGGTATCTATTATTCCCTAACATTATCTTGCTATTATATAATCTTGGATATTTGAATCTGCATCTTCCTTTAATCATGTAAGGATATTTAGGATTTTTTGTCCACATGGACTATGGAGCATATGTTTTGTTACACACATGTATGGTACTGGATACTAAATCTCATCTGGAATCTCTGCTATAATATATTTATAAAAATGATTTGGGCAAGTTACTTTGCTTATAGACTTCAATATGACCAAGATGTGTGCATGTGGGGACCTCTCTTCTGAAATTCAATGACATGCACATGTGCTGCTACTTCACCAAATATCTTCTTTTTGTATAATTAATGTTTGAGATCTTGTAACTTTGCTCTAAAAACTCTAACAATCAAATATGAAACTTCTAATGGTTTTATTCCTAGTCGTATATTATCTATTATCTCTTCCCACTCAGGATTACATGTCATTATAATAAAGAGATCAAGCTTTCCAAATGCTTGCACCAAAGTCATTGCATCCATATATCTTCTTCACATGTCTCTAGGTCCTCCAATATGATTAGTTAACAAGATTATTCCTTTCCCTACTTGTTTCCTTCTTGTCTCCCCCACTTTAACACTGTGTACTATGCCTTAGTATAACTCAACATATATTACTAATTGTTGTGTCTTTTAAAAGTCAAGTCTTGTTATCTCTAATTTGATATACATATCCACTATGAATTATTGTAATAGTCTCTTAGAAAGCAATATCATAGATGGTTCATCCTCTCTTATTTGGAAATGGTAGCAATAGTATTCATGACACGATACATTTTGTGGATTCCATACCTTTACACCTGTTTTTGATCATCTATATTAATTACATATATTTTTTCATGTAAGGAACATTTTGAATTTTTGATGAATTAAGTTATGTATTTAATTTTAAGTAATAATATACTAACCTTGTACCTCTCTTGTAATGATATTCTTTGGTGTTGTCTTCGTTGTCATTTATAGACATCAATCCTCATTTGTAGTGTTTTGTTGATTCTCATTTGGGTCTTATATCTTTTTCATATCCTAGTGTCATCCACTCTCTCTTCTTGGAAACAAAATTGGATATTATAATGCATCATAACATCCATTGTCATATCCCAACCGAAGTAACATGCTCCCGTAGCATAATTATCAACTTTTTGAGTTAGAAAATCGATAATCACCCTACAAGGGATACGTACATTTAACCTGTTATAACAAGAATTAATGTTACATCCGCGTTTGACCCACTAGGAGTTTTAGTAGTCTTGTATGCATGATTGGATGTATACGTGTATGTATACATGTGTTGCTTGCGTATGTGCTATGTATTCTGTGATTGTATGTACGTCATAATGACGTCTTGGATGTGTATTTGCATGTGTGCTAGGTGTGTGCATGATGGCATGCATGTGTGAGTTATGGTTGAGGTATTTTAGGAGGTCGAAGAGTGCGTTTGAGTGGGAAAGGAGGAGTTTGGGGAGTGGTACGGGCGTACGGGGAGGCTGTACGGCCGTACGAGACAGGGGAGTTGAGGAGGCTAGGGCTCCTGCTTGGCGTACGGGCGTACCAAGATGTGGTACGAGCGTACATCAACTCGCAGGAAATCAGGTTTGTCAGTAGAGCTCGCAGGAATTGGGGCGTACGGGTGTACCAATGGGTGGTACGGCCGTACCGCAACTCGCAGAAGTTGGGTTTGTCAGGCTTTTTAAGTTGGTACGGGCGTACGGATGGCGGTACGAGCATACGCGACTTAAAATGGGCTTTTTAAGTAGCTGAAACATAACCCTTTTCTTATGTTTCTTTCCTTACACCTCTAAAACGTCCCTAAACCCTATAAAACACCCGGAGAGGAGGTTCTAGACACCGAGACAGGGCGAGAGCTAGAAGCTAAGGCTAGAGCAGGTTAGCGTGGTGATCGAGGGTGAGAGTTGGTAAGCTTCTGTCTTCAGGTTTGTGCTAGACGTTATGTAGTTTGTGCTAGTTTGTGCTATGGGTTATGTTTTATGCCTTATGTTTGTTGTATGGGGCTTATATCCTTGTGTTTCGGATTGGTGATGCCGTGAACTGATGCTTGGGGATTGAATTCCCGATGATTATGCTTGTGCATGCTTTCGATGCGTGTGATTGTGGTTATTGGTTCTTAGAAGGAACGTATGTGTGGATAGGAGTTCCGGGAAGGAACGTACCTTGTGATTGGTAGATGTTTACCTTGTAGGATTGTTATTTGGCATGTGAATGCATATTGAACGTTTGCATAGCATAACATGGTGAGGGGATGCTATAAGGGTGGCGTTGTGATGATACGTACTGTGTCGCGGTACGAGAGGTACCGGTATCTATCAATTAGGGGGTGAGATGCTCCTACTGGTGCGAGAGGTGCCAGTATTAATTG
>CANYBF010575112.1:0-17492 GCA_948192965.1 Dalechampia spathulata | reverse complement strand
AACCACCATTAGGCTTAGAGTGGGTCCCCATACGACGTCTGTACGATGTATCCCTGACGTCACAGGTAGTGGTTCTCTTAAAGGATCACTGTCTGTGTCGTGGGAGCATGTCTGCCTGGGTATGGGCCGGGTGTGACAGGTACGCCCGTACATGATTCTAAATTCAAAACGTCTATCTCTCGTATAGTCATATGTATCACACGTACGCCCGTACGTGATACATATTTTTAAGGTAAATTTGGTCCGTACGGCCATACGCCCTACCCGTACGCTCGTACGTGATGTAAAAAATGCTTTTAAAAGCTCGTTTTTCAGTTTTCAACCCATTTTCACTCCAAATTCCTCTCAAATTTCCTTTGAAAACCTCTGGCATTCTGCTTAATCCTTCCATTTTTGTCATTCCGGTTGGTTTTTCACTCTGTTCACTAAGTTTTAATTCTATTTTTACTATTTTATTACCATTTCAAGTGCCTTTTTCACTTCTTTTGAATTTTTGATCATTCTAGGACTTTTTACCTCTAGGTTCTTTAGAGTTTAGTGCTTAGGATTATATTTTGAAACTATTTGTCAAATTATACTAATTTCTGTGCAGGTTTTAGTTTTAAGATTTTTTAACCGTGTTAAAATTCTGCCGAAATTTTCAAACTTTCCATTTTTTTCACTGTTTTATTGATTTTTACTATTTTTATTGTCTTTTCATTATGACTGATCCTGCTGGGCGCGATGACTCTTCCTCATGGAGAGTTAAACGCACTGTTCCCCCTGGCTCGGGGCCTCGTGGTTCCTCTTCTGCCTCTGCTATGAGGACCTCCATTCTGAGTGAGAAAGTATTTTCTCACTCTCGATTCACGTGTCATCCCACACTCCAACTTACCAGTCTGGAGGATGATGTTCTGAGATATTTAGCCAATGTCCATTGGTCAAATTTCACGTTCCTTCCCAACCACTACATGCAGTCAGTGACACTCGAGTTCTTATAGTAATTCTCACTAACTACCTCTTTTTCTTGCTCCTTCCGTCTCTTTAGGAGGCATTTCACTGCTTTCCTACTTATGGTATTACTAATGCTAAATCTACGGTTTATGCCCGCAATTCCTTCTGGTGGAACATTGCCCTCGACACTGCTTTCAAGCCTTCTCATCAGAAGGCTTCCTGCCTCAAATCTCCAGCTCTTTTCTACTGTCATCAATTGATCTCCTATCTTATCTTCGGGAGGTTAGATTTGAATGACATCATCACTGGCCCTAACCTCCTCTTTCTCTACTGCATGGTCACGGGCACCCCTATACAGTCTGGACATTCGCTTTAGGCCTCTTTTCATAAGGACGGCATCCAGAAGCAGCCTAGTAAGGCTATTATATTTGGACCTCTTATCCATCACATCTACCAGGCGCTGCGTGCTTTCCCCCCCCCCCCCCCACTACTCCCTCTTCAGGACCTCGTGGTCCTAATCTTGACCTATCGTTCATCTATGTCCGCACAGCTGATGATGACTATGTCATCCATTCTGAGTACATCTCCTGCCGGCTTGCACATCTTTAGTCATTGGAGCTTCCCAATGACAGTGTCACTCTACATGGTCGATGAACTGTAAAGGTACTTCGGAGCTTAAAGATTCCTCTGCCAGATGATACACCTACAGAGTGGTGAGACCAGCCTGCTCTTTCTTTCGATGATGCTGCACAACAGGCGGCCCTTGGTCGCAAGCGTCAGAGACACTTCTCCGCTAGCTCTTCTTCTGCTAGTGCTGTTCCCGATCCCTCTGCTCCAGCTGCTCCCACGTTTGATCTTCCTGTTGCTCCTACTTTGCTTACTGACCTGCTGACTCAGTACTTTGCTACTCTCATCACTACTGTTGCTAGCCTTGAGTGATGCTTTACAGTATTGATCAGCAGCTTGATCATCTTTGTCAGCATACCACTTCCATTGATCAGTGGCTAGAGCAGCATATAGCTGAGTCCCACGAGTTTCAGACTTCTGCTGCAGATACTCTCCACTCTATCAGTATGCTCGTTGATCCATTTATAGTTCCTCCATCGAGTCCACCTCCTCCTCAAGACCTACAGTGATTTCATGTTTTTGATGTTGTCATAAGGGGAGATATGTTTAGATGATATATGTTTTTAAGACTTGAATTAGTGGAGTTTTTTTAGATCATTTCACTATGTATTTCATTTTATTTGATTTTGATGTATTGATGTATTGTTTGGATATTTTCTATATATATGATGTTTATTCAGATTATTTGGTTATTTGGTGTTTGATTGATATTTATTATCATTGTATTATCATTATTGTTTATCTCTCTTCTTTATATTTTGTTGTTGATTGCATTATGGCATGTTTTCCAAAGTTAAGGGGGAGATTTCCATAATTGTTGAGTAAAATTTTCATTTAAAAGAATTCATGGAAATTGAACTTAAATTGATTGCCAACATCAAAAAGGGGGAGATTGTTAGACCCTAGGTTTTGATAGTTGAGACACGTGTGAGTCAATTTAAGTTATTTACAATTTTTCTAAGCATTTTTGTGTTGGTACGGGTGTACTAGTTTTGGTACGGGTGTACCAAATAGTCTTGATGGTGGTATGGCCCTACAGCTGGCCGTACCAAGTATGTATTGTTCCATTGATTTTGGTATGGGCATACCATTGGGTGGTACGGCCGTATGCCAACTACAGGAAATTGGTTTGTCAGGAAACCTGCTTCGGTACAGGCGTACCATTGGTTGGTACGGCCGTACGTGAACTCGCAAGAAAATTGTTTGTCAGGAAAACTTGGTCGGTACGGGCGTACCAATTAGTGGTATGGTCGTACCACAGTTCCCTCTCTTTTTCTAATGGATAGTTTTGAATCCGTACGGGCGTACATGCCTGGTACGGCCGTACACAACTTATAAAACAGACTTTAAAGTATGTTAAATGGCTAGTTTGATATAGAACTTTTCACCACTTTGAATTCTAACAAAAATACACTTTCAGAGCATTCTCCTTTAAGCAATATTTATCTGTTACAAGTAAGTTTGAGATTGTACTCTTCATTTACTTCATTGCTTGTAATCCTACAAACTAGAGATTAGGTTTTATCTTTGTGGGATTGGTGTGTGATTAATCCTTAGGGATTATATTGTATTTGAGTGATTGTGAGGATAATCATTGTAAAGGTTAGAGTGTAAGCCTTGAAAACACTGGGATTTGGATTCATTTGGGAATCCATTTGTAATTGATTGAGATTTTTATGGAACCCTAAGTGGAGACTTAGGAGAAAGTGGACGTAGGCAAGAGTTTGGCTGAACCACTCTAAAACCGCACGTGTTGCCTTCCGCACAAGATTTTCAATACGTATATATCATCATAAATCAATTAATATGAATACCATGATATATATTATCATAACTATATACCCCCTAAGAAAATCATATTTAAATTTAACTTAATCATTCATGTCTAAATTAAATAAAAGAATAAAATAAAACATGTATTCATATGTTAAAAATTAAGGTAAGTTTATACTTACTTGCCGATCTAGTTATTAAGGAATTAGCTAAAAAGCACAAACCTGATTTTTCCATTCCTTTAAAAATTCCAGTGATTTGCGTTGAAATTCCCTCTGAATCACATAATATCACAAATTAAATATTCTTCTTTAATTAATGAATAAATTTCATGATTAATCATCTATTATTCATATTTAACAACTTATATGTTACTATAAAATAATCAATTATTCATAAATTCAAAACATTACTTATCACAACATTAATTAAGAAACCATATTATCCTTTTCATTCATATTATTATTTATATTAATAATATTTATTATTTGTAATTCAAACCAAATGTAAAGTGTATCTTATATTAATTTAATATGGTTTCATACTATTTGAAAATTATATTTTATTTAAATTTTCATCATTTATCTATAAATTAAATACTTCATTTATCATCATAAACATTAATTATTCATAAATTTATATGAATTATATCTTTAATATTATTTCTTATTAATAATTAAAACTTATATACCGACTTAAATTTATGCACATCTATTTTAGATTTAATAATTATCAAACCATATTTTTTTTCATATATTTCTATTATTATTTAACAGAACTTATTTAAAATCACATTATAAAATCCTCTAATATCTTCTTTTAATATACCTTTTTAATTCTATCCTCATTTAATTAAATTATTTCTATTTAATCATGTTATATATATACGTACATCTTTTGTTTTCTCACTTGATACTTAATATTTGAAGCCTATCACTAATGATTTTGTCACATACCCTTTTTTTTAAATACATCAATTAATTTATTAAAATACTCTTAGAGCTACATAACAACATACAAATCAATTCTCTTTTCTACTTTATTTTATTTCATTAATGTAAATTTTATATAATTAATTTATTCCATTAATAATTTGACTCAATATTCTTTAAAATAAATATTAAATATACTTAATAATTCAATCCATTAAGTCTTCAATTATTGAACATGTCATAAACCTTATCTTTAAATTTCTCAATTTTAAATCTTAAAAATAAAAATCATTTCATATCATCAACTAATTATTTCTTTAAGCCTTTTATTTACACATAAATCATTTAGTTAATTAACCATTTAAACCTTTATTACCATTATTTAATTACTCTATTAAGCTTCTAATAATACTTAATGTACTTAATTAGTCAATAATTTAAGCCTCTTCATTCATCATTGCCGTATACATCCAATTTCTTCACTTAAATCACATTAAACGGCTCTTTGTCCTTATTCAATTATTATGCCCATTTCATATCTTATCATTTTAAAATATCTTTATTTCTTTATTTATTATTTTATTTTTATTATTTATATTATTATTATTATTATTATTATTATTTTATATCCATATACTTAATTTATCAATCATAAAATAATCTACCTTATCCTTTTGACCATATGCATCATAATACCCACATGACATTTTAAATTGTCTCCTTTTGTCCTTATTCACGTTAAATGCCATATACCATATCTTATGTTTATTAAAATACTTTAATTTCTTCTTTTATTATAAGCCATATAATTAATTATCAATCATAGAAGTCATTTATCTTATCCTTTAATCATTCTACTCAATTAATCATATACAACTCCATTAATTAATCTTAAACCATCATTTATCTTAATTTAACTTAACCTTATCTTAATTAATTACTCATTAACCTTACCATTCCCTTAATCATGCATTAAACTTACTATTTTGATGGCTTAATCCTTAGTGAGTTTTGGCCATGTCAAAGAAATCATCACACAACTCACACACACACCATAATCCACTAGTTTAATCCATATTTACATCACTAATCAACTAAATCATCAAACTAAAAACTAAAAACTACTAAATACTCAACTAAAACATTTGGCCATATCATCATTTTGCTCAAAATAATTCTACCAAAACTCCAACTCAAAATGCATGGATATAATAAATGAATAATCAATAACACTAAATCAAGCCTCACCTTTAAGCAAATAATAAAAAACCTTGCTTTGACACCCGATCTACAAGGATTTCCACCTCATAACATGATTTAAGCTTGCCAAGCTTCTTTTCTCATCACCATAAACATGCATGCACACCAAAAGGAAGATCGGCCAAGGAACAAATGATTTACATATCAAGAGGTTTCAATTTTTGCATAAAGTCTCATAGATTTAGTAGTTTCGGCTACCAATATGAAAAACAAGATAAAAGTGATTTATCCTTTCACTTAAAATAAAGGAACATGAAATATTTTGGCCATATATCAAAGAATACATATAGGTTTAGCCATAAACTTAAAGATAAAAGTGAAAAGATGAAGAAGAGTTGCAGTTTTGATGTTCTTGAAAGAATGCTTCAGTTTTTCTTCATAAATCAAAGAAAATGATGTTTTCTTGCTTCAATCTTAACCCAAATGTTTAGAGCTAGTGTTTTTCATAAGATTTAAAGTAGAGATGAAGAAGAAATCATGATATATTTTGGCTGTTTTGGGTTTAAAATGAAGAATGTGAAAGGAAAGTATGAGAGGATGGAAGAAAAGAAGGAAAAACAAAGGAAAGAGATGGTGATTTTCGGCCAAGGTGGAAAATAAAGAAAAATGCTAAAATGTAATGTCAAAACAAGGCCAAATTCATATGAAATGCAAATGCATTTAGGGCAGCCCCCTTCATACACCTTTATATGTATTATTATACGTACAAACTCCCCTTTCTACCAATCAACTTCATTAAATATGTATTTTTATACTCAATTTATACTCACATACTTATTATTTTATTAAAAATATCATCCACCAACATATTATTTAATTAATTAAATCCCCTATCTTTCCCACTAATTAATAAAATACTAATTTATTTTTTTCTCTTTTCATCCACTAACACCACTTCCCATACTCCTTTTCCAATTTCCAACACTCTTATTATTTTATTCATCCATTAACACATCCTCCAATAAATAATAAAATATAACTATTTTCAAATCTCACTTATTTAAAAATATAATTTATAAATTCCATCTTACATATTTATTTATTAAATCAATATATTATTCCATAATTCCTTTTTATATCATAAATAAATTAAACTATTTTTATATTCATTACATCATGTCTTATTAATACTTAAATATTGTTTCCTTATTTTTATATTAATACTCATTTATACACTCTATTATTCAATAAATCAATTTATGACATCATCATACCCTTTTATGACATCATCATGATATCATTAATAAAAATTACTAATTTTTACTTTTCTAATATTTACATATTATTATATACCTTTACTAATATATTATCAATACATATTCATTCATTCTTAATACAAATAAAATCATAATTAAAATCATACGCTTACATCATGCTTACATCATTATTGTTCATTTATGACAACATAAATGAATTCTAAATTTCATTATACTTTCTTTTCTATATTATTAATCTTATGTTAAAACAATCATATTTAACATACCTATTTAAAAATATTAAATATTTTCAATATCAAAACCATCAATTAATCTCTTTTCGCATACATTTACACGCATATATTTCATATATTTAATTTATTTATACGATCCCTAATCATACATAATTATTAAATTATGCATATTCCAAATACAATCATAATTTAATTTCTCCATTACATGCATTTCCATGCATACGTAAATTATCATACCTCGATATACGTGTATTTAATCGATCGACTTAATTTTACATGATCAAACTTATTATTCACATTCAACTTAATCTACTATCATCTTATTATCATTCCTTGATCCTAATAAATATTTCCTGTCATTATCAATATATTTATAAACTATCACCTCAAAATGCACATTTTTCCAAAACTCCACATCATCGTCTAATTTTGATCGTATAAGGAATAATTGTCACCACTCAAATCATTAATTTTATTTGTGTTAAAAATGAGGGTGTGACATATTATAGTATATTTCTTCCTATTTTGTGCATTGATTCATTTTTTTGATTGTTATCAAACAAATTATAATGATTTTAACTTTATTATTATTATGGATTTTATGTAAACTATTACTGTGGATAACTATGTTATACTATGAATATTTGAGGGCAAAGAGTTAAATTGTGATTTTGAATTATAGAAGTGTTATTTTAACAAGTATTAAATAATTAATATATTTAAATTAAAGAGGAAATGCTATCAGATTTTACATAATTTAAAATAATTAATATTATATTAAAATTTAAAAAATGTTATTACTAATTTCATTTTCAAGTTATATCATTTTAGATTTTATGTATATCTAATTTTTATTTCATTTTACTAAATTAATAATTATAATCAAATAATTATTTTAAAAATTAAATTTTTAAAATCATGATGGAATAACAATGAAAAATGTTCTGTCACTAGTTAGAGGTGAATAGAGACAAAAAGGTCTTATCGCTATTTAATGTCAGATTGAGATGGACAAATGCTATCGTTATTTAGCAATGGATGGAGACGAAATTAAGTCATCGTCATTTAACAACGGATGGAGATGGACAATCCTTCTGGCTATTTCATGATAGATGGAAAGAGACATATTCCATCTCTATTTAGCGACATTATCGTTATTCCATCACTATATAAAGATGAAACTTGTATGTTTCCATCCATCATGAAATAGTAATGGAATCAGTTTCATCTCAATTCTATCATAAATTATTGACAACATGCATTCCATCGTGAATTAGCAATGATATACATTCTATCACTACTCTATCATAATTTTATCATCTCAATTTTAGCAATAATTGAAATAGTGATGATTCATTTATCATTGTCAATCCATCACTAAGCCTTTTAGCGATAGATTTAGCAATGGTAATTTTCATCACTAAATAATCTTTTTTTATAATGAATGTTGAGGTTTGTAATTACTCAAGATGAACAAAATATATTTTCAAGTATTTACATAAAGGAATATATAGAGCAATAAAAATGGTTGAGCCAAATGATACTTCTTATGGCATAGATGAGATCAAAACCTACTTAGATTATAAATGTATATCTACAACTAAAGCATGTTAGCGAATATTCCAATTTGACATCCATCATAGAGAACCAGTAGTTGAAAGGTTACCATTCCATTTAGAATGAGAGTATATAATCATATTTAATGAAGAAACATCTCTTAACACTATATTCGATAGATAAGGACTACATAAAATAAAATTCACTTAGTGGCTTTAAACAAATAATAGATATGAAGATTGCAAGGATTTAACTTATGTAGATTTTCCAATGCAATAGGTACAGAATGATAAAGAAAATATTTGGACAAGGAGGAAAAGGTAAAAACAATGGGTAGGATATACTTTGCACATCATTCAAATGGAGAGCATTTCTATTTATGTATATTATTGAATGTTGTTAAAGGTTACACTTCTTTTGAGAATATTTGAATAGTTAACAAAGTGGTTTATCCAACATTTCAAAGGGCATGTTGTACATTAGGATTATTGGATGATGATAAGGAATGGCATGATTGTCTCATTAAAGCATCATTATAGACAATATGAGATCAATTAAAACACCTTGTTATCATAATAATACTTCATTGTTAGGTTGCTAATGTAAGATAATTGTGGGAATTTGATAAGATGGTTATATTAGAAGATATAATTTTAATTCAATGTTGTAGGTTAAGTTTACAACAATTAAAACTCATTGATGAACAAACTGAGATATATGCATTACTTGAATTGGAAAGGATACTACTAACATTTAGCAAAATCCTATGAGATATTGATAGGATGGCTATCCTAAATTCTGTTTTAATTAATGATAACATAAATAGATTGCTCAATGAAGAATTCAATTATGATACATAAGAATTAAAAGTTACACAGAATACATAATGCCTTAAATGCATGCTAAAAAGTAGCAAATGATGCTATTATGGATTCAATGGATAATGAGAGTGGCAAGATTTTCTTCATTACTAGGCATAGAGGAACCAATGAAACTTTTCTATGGAAAACTATAATAAGTAAGCTAAGAGCATAATCAAAGATAGTCTTGCTCATTGCAACATCTGGAATTATTGCTTTATTATTACCAAATAGACAAACCATATACTCTTGATTTCATATCGCTTTAAAAGTAACTACAGAATCAACATGTGAAATATGACATGGAACATAATTAGCTGAACCATTATACAAAACATCATTGAGTATTTGGGATGATACATGCATGGTAAATTTTATTTTGAAGCACTAGGTTAAACCTTAAGAGATATTTTAAATTCAAAAGATGTTTCAGTATGATATAAGCCTTTTGGTGGGCTTACAATTATATGTGGTGGAGATTTTTGAAAAAAACTAAATATTGTTCTAAAAGGGAAGAGAGCATATTTTATGGCTTCTTCATTGAATTCATCTTATTTATGGCCATCCTTTAAAGTATTACATCTTTGAAAAAACGTGCACCTCTGTATAATGGACAATGATATTACCAAGACAATAAAAATATCAGAATTTGAAAAATGGTTATTTCATTTCCATGATATTGATAGAGAACTTATCAAACTACCTTCAAATCTTATTTTGCAATCTCATGAAAATCCAATGAAGTCAATTGTTAGAAGCAATATACCATCACTTTTATAAAAAATATAACAATGCTATTATTTTTTACAAGAAAGGGCAATACTAACTCCAACAACTCACAATGTCCATGAATTGAATGATTATATACTTAATCAAATTCCAAGAGAAGAGATGACATATGTCAATTCTGACAACATTTATAAGTCATATGAAAATCTAGTAGAAGTGGATATGTTATACACAATAGAATTCCTCAATAGTCTTAAATTTGATGATATTTTGAACCATGCAATATGTTTAAAATTAGGTGTTCTAGTTATGCCTCTTAAAAACCTCAAACAGCAAAGAGGTTTATGCAATGAGACTCGATTGACTATTATGCACCTTAGAAAGTGGTTGATCATAGCAGATATTACTTCTAGAACAAATATTAGGTACAGGGTAATAATTCCAAGGATAATTATGCCATTAAATGAATTTAGATGGGCATTCAAAATGAGTTGACTTCAACTTTATTTGACATTATGCTTTGTAATGACCATTAATAAGATTCAAGGATAATCCTTAAAGCATGTTGGCTTATATCTACCTAGACCAGTCTTCACTCATGGTCAAATGTATGTAGCTGCTTCTTGAGTCACTTCAAGAAATGGATTGATTATATACAATAGCAATGACGATGTGGAAGATCCTTTTTTGGTTAAAAACATTATATATAAGGAGATTTACTAACACTTACCATAAACAAATGATTACGAATAAAACATAACAAGGTAATCTCACATCATTACATCCTTATTTTTTTACTAACTATAATTTAAGAAAAAAATAACTATGATATCCCATCTATTATATCCTCATTTTCCTAATAACTATTGATTTTAATCAATAATGTTTATCAAGCATTTCTCAGGTATATTGATATAAGTAACCATTATTAAGGGCATGTTATTGGACAAATGATCCCAAATAACATTTTAGTTTAATATCTATCAATCACGATCTAACAACTGTAAGTTATTTAATTATATATGTAATTTATGCTTTAATTAGAATTTTACCTCAAATGGCTTGATTTCGTTAAAAGTTATCCCTTTGATTCAAGTCTCGTCTTACCTCAAATGGCTTCTTACCATCTTTCTCAAATTTCTTCTTCTTCATAAGAAGAGTCTTCACACATTTGGAAAGAAGGGCGACTTCATCATCAATCTCTCCTTCGCTTGTTGAAGAGGCATCTTCTTCTTTTGAAGCTTAAAGTGATATCCCTATTCTCTTATCTTCCTTTTCCCCTTGCTTTAGGGTAATCTCATGAGTAAGAAGCTTTCTGAGAAGTACATTAGTTAACAAAACTGATAAGTTATTTACTTCTTCAATGGAGGTTACTCTAACCTCCCAATCCTTCTTTGACAGTACCCATAAGATCTTGTTATTAATATCTTCCTTTTGGTACATCTTGCCTAACTTCATCAATCCATTTGTGATTACAATAAGGCGGTTATACATTTCTGAAATTGGATCATTTGCCTTCATTATAAATAACTCATATTGATGAGTTAGTAGTTGAATTGTCTTGGTTCTGACTTGATTTGTGCCTTCATGATGAGTCTCTAAGGTGTCCCATATTTGCTTAGCCGTGATACAATATGAAACTCATCTGTATTCCTCACAATTAATAGCACAGTAAAGCATATTCATTGCCTTCTTATTCTTCATATTTGCTTTAAATTCTTCTCTTGTCCAAGTTGCCTTGGGCTTGATAGTTGTAACACCATTCATTATAGTTGTTGGAAGAGAAAACCCATTCTCAATTAGATCAAACAAATCAACACCATCACTCTCCAAGAAGACTTCCATCTGGTGCTTCCAATATGGATAATCTGTGCCATCAAAGAAGGGGGGTCTTGTATATGATTGGCTTTTAATGCTTTGAGTTGCCATAGGATCTTTTACTCTAGAATTTTACTTCTAATCACAATTGAGCACCAAGCTTTGATACCAAATGAAATCCTTGCAAAATTGGCAACATGTGTATCACTTATAATGGTTCAGTACTAACTCTTGTCTACGTCCACTTCTCCTAAGTCTTCCACTTAGGGTTCCACTAAACTCAATCAATCATTTACACAAATGGACTCCTCAATTGAATCCTAACCCCAGTGTTTTCAGGCTCACACTCAAACCTTTACAATGATTACAATCTCACAGCAATTAAACTCTCAAATACAAGTTAACGCCTTAAGCATTAATCTCACACCAGCCCACAATTACAAAACCCAACACTAGGTTGTGGAATATAATACAACAAGAGTTTACAATGCTAGAATCACAATACAACAAGTAAACTTACTTGTAATTAAAGATTGAAGCTCAAAGGAATCTTTGCTCTACAACAATAGTAGTTAGATTTGAATAGAAAATGTATTTTCTAAAAATAAATCCATTAGAAAAGGTTTAAAGCCTTTCTGGGAAGTTACGTATGACCGTACAGTTTCTGTACGTCCGTACCAATTCAAAAACATTAGTTCAAACAAAACTCGGTAAGTTAGGTACGCCCATACCAAACCAACATTACTGATAAACAAAATTCTTACAAGAAACTGTACGGTCATACCACACATTGGTACGCCCATACCAAAATAAGGTTACTGACAAACAAAAATCCTGAGAGCAATGGTACACCCATACCAACCAGTGGTAAGCTCGTACCAAACTCAAAGAAATAATAATCAAAATTCATAGACATGGTACACCCATACCATACAAAAAAAGTTATTTTAAATTGCAAATAACTTAAATTGACTCACACAAAACACATACATCAATATCTTGGGTCTAACATATGTCAAAAATATATTCAATAATAATAAATGTAATAATAAATCATTTAATTATTTCATAAAAATATTTCATAAAAAGGAACATAAAAATGAGATGCATATAACATGAAGAAAAGTTTAATTAAATTTTGGATTATATTTACTAAAAACTTCAATTATTACTTAATATTAAATTTAAAAAATTTTAAAAAACTTTAGCATTGGTTTTAATTATATTTATATTATAACTATCAATACTTTTACAAAATTTCAAATTTTATATCAAAAACACCTTATTACAAAGAATGAAATAAAAATTAACATTGATTGTGTGGAATTATGGCTATTATAACAATAATCACATTGACAAAGGATCTATTTATCATAGAGTGTATTGGGAAAAGAAAGAAGTGAATGAAATTGTTATTAGGGTCAATAGTTATAGCACAAAACACATACAAATTAGACACCGTCTCAACAAAGTTTACAAACCTTATTGCAATTACACATTTTCAAACAAATTTCCGTTCCAGCAACCTTGAACCAAAATAAACGAAATTGTTGACAAAACTTAAACTTCACAAAAAAAATACAAAGGATATAATATAAAGAACCAAACACATGGTAATAAGCATAACAAACATCATAAAAATGATGTATTCCACCAACAAACATGATTACACTAAGTGTATTTTGTTGATTTTAATAAAAAAACATTGATAAATCACTCAATTTTTTTCACCTTATTCACATAATTATATATCATCACATAAAGTGCATCAAACTCACATTCAAGTTCAGTCTCTTCAATAATAAGTCGTATATTTCTATCCTTCTCCTCTTTAATGCTCTAATAAGCATAACATTCTTCCTCTCTTTAGCATTGATAATCTTTTTAAGCTTTGTAATAGAAACATAAGCTTCATTCAAAAGATTCATCAAATAGTCCAATTCTACCATAACATAATTATATAGATCTCAATAATTAGTATCATGTTACATGATAAAAAAATTTAGAAAATATGAAAAGGTAAAGTAAAAGAAAAGTGCAAACAAATTACTTTAACAACATCATGGTATTTTTTCAATAAAAACAATATGATATATTCATCATAATTCTCCATCAATATCACAAAAATGATTTCAACCAAATCTTTACTACAATTAATAACTTATACACATTTAACTAAAAAAACTATATTTATAAGCAAAAACTAACAGTCTCATCAAATAATAAAAATAATATAACACATAAAATCAATCATATTCCATATAACTCCTTCAAATAAATTAATTTTAAAAAATAAACAAGCAAAATTTTATATATTCCATAATCTATGCATACATTTTGTTAACATATTTAATTGTTAGATAATGCCTTTCCAAAAATAAAATATTGCACAATTTTATATTTATAAATTTACATAAAAAAACATTTAATTAAAATTTTTAAAATAAAATTACAACCAACAATTAGTATAAATGATTATTTTATGTTCCTTAGTTGATTAAATTTTTCTCACAATAATTCTACAAATCACCTTATTCATATTTATTAATAATAAATATTTAAAAAATTGATTAAAAGCAACATCAACTACAAAGTTAAACATAAAATAGCTTTTTAAAAAATAATTTACTATATATTCTTTTAAATAAAATAACACTAAATACAAGTAATAAAAACTTTCCACTTTCTCTTTCATTTATTTGACAAATAATCTTCTCTTAATAAAAAAAATGAAACTAACCACCAAAATTTATAAACTTAATTTAATAAAATAAAACATTCTTCATTTTATTAAACAAACGTGAAATAACAAAATTTCCCTATCACATCTTGAATTTAGTGGTTCATTGTACATTCATAAATTGATGTTATGTTGTGTTTTATATGTTATTGGTGTGAAAATCATATGAAATTATGATTATGTTGATAAGTATATGATAAGAATTGAGTTTAAAGCTCAAAAGAAGAAATTGAAAATTTTGTCAAAACCATTGAAACAGATCCTAAATGGCACTAAAATGATGATTTCTATGTTAAAAACATTGAATTTAATTGAATAGTTTTGACCATAGTGCTTGTATTAACTTAAATTAGATATATGCAAATTTTGAAAATTTTGAATTTAAAAATTAATTATGATGTCATAATTAGGTAATGATTATGTAAGCAAGTGAAATTAATTATAATTTTTATTGGAAAATGAAAAATGATGAAGTAATGATGAATTTGTATAATTAGATAATAAAAAATAAATATTAAAAAAGGTAAAAGTATTAATTTTAATTATGATGTCATTATGATGTCATTATGATGTCATAATTGCTAAAAATGATGTCATAATTGAGAAAATAAGAAAATTAATGTTATAGAAGATAATAAATAGATAAATATGAATAAAAATAAAATAATTAAGAATATATATAAAATAGAATAATTAAATGGAAGTGGGTTGGTATTTGTAAAAGTGTATATGTAATTGGAAAAGTAGTATAGGAAATGGTGTTAGTGGATGGAGAGAGAGTGTAGGAATATTAATTTATTTGGTTTGGAGAATTGATGGATGGTAATTATAATTAAAATAGAAGATATTAGAGTATATTTTTAATGGATAAAATGAAATTTAGGATTTTTATTGGAGGATTTTGAAATAAATTAAGAAAATAATTAAGTTTAGGGGCTTAAGGGGTGCTTTTGAGTTGTTTAGGGACTAATTTAGAAATTTATCCAAATGGACTTCATTTCATCTAAATTTCTTTCTCATTTAACCCTAATTTGACTCAATAATGCATCTGAAACATTATTTGATTGAGAAAAACCCTACCTATCCTTCACTCCTCTCTTAACCTTACATTTTTTCTAAAAGCTTATCTTCTTCTTATCCTTATCTTTCTTCTCTTAGCCCTTGTTTCTTCATTTTCTTTAAAACCAGCCGACTGCTTCTTCATTTCTTCTTCATCTTTCTTCTGAAACTTCATAATCTTACAAGTTTTAAGTGAAATACTTAAGTTTAAGACAAGATAATTCCATTTTCTTCTTGTTTCTTCATGAAAGCGCATGTATCTTCTTCAAGCAAGCAAAAACCACAAGCTCTCCTCTTCTTTTTGCTTGGTTTTTTAAGTTTCAAGCCAATATAGTGTAGGATCTTTAAGTCAAGGTCAAATACATGCATGTATGGGTTCATTAAAAGAGTGACCAAAGTTCTTTCTTAAAGATCCTTAAGTATAAGTAGCAAATCCTTGAGTTTTGAGTTTTTCTTAAAGAAACTGAAACTTTTATGAATTAAATCTTCTTTATATGGTTGTATTTAACTTATTTTAGTTCATGCATGTGGATTAAGATTGTAGATCTATAAAGAGGAAGCAAAAAGGTGGGGAACCATATCAAATTGGGAGCTTAAGAGCAAAAAGGGTCATTTTTAGTGAAGATTTGAGTTATATAGTTTGAAAGGTGAGTTGGTAAGTATGAAATAGTATTAGATCTATGTGTTTTTATGAATTTTTGGATGCATTTAAGTTTCTGGCCAAATGGTATATAGTTTATATGATGAGTTTTGATTTTGTTTTGATGATTAGAAGGCTTAGGATTGTAAGATACAAGTAATAAAGTGTTAAGGGGTTTGTGTAATGGTTGGTAAGAAGATATAAGTAAAGAATATTAATGCAATGAAAATATTAATGGTTAGTAAGATTAAAATGTGGTTTAAGTAATTTATGAAAAACAGAAGATTATTAGCAAAGAAGATAAGAAAAATCAAGCTTAAGATAAGTTAAAATGGATGAATTAAGGCTTATTGTCACTTAAAGAATATATGACTTAATAATTTTAAATTAAATGGTAAAATTTAAGTATGACTTAATAAAATTACTTTTAATTAAGGTGAAAGGACGTTTATATTGATGAAATAAAAGAAGTTTAAGGTATAAGTACAAAATTTGGACATAAAGTAAGCTATTTGGTGATTTAAAGCTTAATTTTTATTTGTTGAGTATATGAACTTTAAAAATTATTTAATATGAATTCTGTTAAGTTTAATTTAAGAATATAAAAATAATAAAACATAAATAAAGATAAATGGAAGTATTAATATGATAATTAAGGTTGATATTAAGTTAAAGAAGGTCATACGGACTTAAGATGAAATTGACAAGTTAAGTATTAAAATTTTTGGGATATTCGGCCATGTTATAAATAATTATTAAAATGGATATTTAGTTAAGAAAATAAGTGGTATTTTAAAGCATTAATTAAGTTATAATAAATAGTGTATGTTGAATTAATATAAGCCAGAGGAAGTTTATTTAAAGTAAGCTTATAATGAGGTATAATTTGAGATGTTTGAATATGACTTATAGTGAGTTTAAATTGAGAATTAAAAAGGATATTTAAGTATAATAAGAGTTATTAAAAGGTTACTTAAGTTAATAATGGAATGATAGAATGAGATTAAGTTAAGTTATGAAATAAGTAACTTAAGAATGCTTGCTAAGGTTAAGGAGATTTTTAATGAAATATATGCTATAATTGTTATATGGATTTAAATGATTACTGATTTAA
>CANYBF010575097.1:0-35717 GCA_948192965.1 Dalechampia spathulata | reverse complement strand
TTTAAAAATAATATTTATCTTCATGTAAATTTTAAAAAATAATATTTATCTTCATATAAATGTTAAAAAATAATATTTATCTTTGAATTAAAATTAAAAAAGTAATATTTATCTTCATATAAATTTATAAAAATAATATTTATCTTTGAATTATTAAAATTAAAAGGGAGGGGTAGACTTGTATTTTCACTTCCCCCTTTCCCTCTTTTAATATATATATGATATATGATATATGATTTTAACCATATTGTCTTAGATTTGATGAGAATGACTATCAAATATATCATTCCATTAAATCAAACCATAAAATTAAGAAGAAAATAAATCAAAATTTCATTATACACATTTCATAATTAATCCAATGTAATAACAAATATATTCATATATTATAGCATGATATCAAATCAAAAAGTATAAAAGAGCAAATAATGTTTATGAAATTACCTTAATTAAACTTTTTAACCTTGATAAGTTTTTCAAATTCTTCTAAAATCTTAAAATTCTTCTCAAAATTATATATATATATATATACATTTTAAAAATTTGAAATTTAGAAAATTCTATCAATTAAAAATATTTTTGGATCTTTTAACTTTTTTCAAAAATAATTTAAAAGAAAAATAATTTTTAATTTTGAAAAAAATTTAAAATTTAAACTCATTTTTTATAAAAATAATTTTAGAATTTTTAGTAAAATTTTTTACTTAATATTCAAAAATAATCAATAATATATAAATAATATAAATCTCCTTATTTATAGGAAAGTTGAGGATTGAAAACCTTGCACTTTCCAAGAGAAAATAAATTCTTTGACTTTCAGCAATTTTTGAAAAGTTGTTAACGTAATTTTTTTGCCAAAGAGCAAAAAAATTTGTTGGCATAAGTATTTTGTGAATATTTTAAAAATTATTAATTCTTTGAAAGATTGAAAATTATATTAATCATTAGGTAAAATAAATCCAAATAAAAATAGGGTGCCAATGGTATCTAATTTTATGCAAAAAAAAAATTAATAATTTTTTTATCTAATTTTATCTATCTAAAACAAATATAAAAAATAAATAATATTAATATTTGTAAAACTAATTTTATTTAAGAATTAAATTTTATCTAAAATGATTATGTTTAAATTCAAATATAAATACTAATTTTTACTTATCTAAAATAAATATAAAAACTTAAATAATTATTATTTTAATTTATAAAATTAATTTTTATCTAATAATTTTACTAATATTTATTTAAATTATCTAAATGTACATCATATGAATTTAATTTCAAATAATAACATTAAATTTTGTTATAATTAAATTAAATTAAACTAAACTAATGTTAATAATTGATACTAGAATATATATTTTTTTTTTGTGAAAAATAAAATATGATTAATGAAATATCATATTTATTTATCATATATTCTTTAATTGTATTTTATTAAGCAAGAAGAATCAATTAAAATATTTTAATAGTGATAAAAATTTGATTAATAAAAATAATATTTTATTCTTCTAAATTTGTGAATTTAAACCGATTATATATTTAAAGTAAAATATGATTTCTATATTATATTTATACTTAAGTATATTTTATTTTATATTATGAATGACTATATTATTTAATTTTATATTAAAATATAATTTATTAATTCCTTGGTAATAGTATAAATATAAAATATATGAATTATAATTCAAAAAGAAAAAAGAATCCTTTCCGAACATGTGATTACTTATGGCATGTGAAAATATTCTGGCATGGTAGTATTGTGTGGTGCAACTGATGGATGGATTTGAGCTGAGCTGCAGTATGGTGCCTCAAAAATTCGCTACTATTGGACTAGGCCCGAGTGGGCATTTTCCAAATGAAGACCACACCCTTTCTCATTACATGCCATAGCGTTGTTACAGAGATGATACAAAACCACAACCATATATATAAATTAAAATAGAAAACACCAAACCCATGCATAGATTGTGCTAACATCAAACAGTTCGTATTCTGTCAACACTTTTCCTTCCTCTTTCCAGTTGGTGATCGATGCATTTCCTCGACTTTTCATGGCAATCAACACTTCTCCTAGACCTTTCCAATTGTTCAAATGACACCCGTAACTTATCTAGTTTATCACCATTTTTGGAACGGTTTTTCAGCTTTTCTAGCTTCTCCGCATGGTTGGACTGAATTTTCAACTTCTCCGACCTATCCGTGCTATGCCTTGGTTTCTCCCTCCGGTCTGTACTTTTCCTCGAAGCCTCAAATTTACCAGTACTCTTCCGCGACTGCTCAAACTGGTCTATACTTCTTCTTGAACCGCATCTCTGGGAAGGTGATTTCTCAACAGTTGATACAAACTTCTTCAAATGCCTGATATACTCTGGAAAATGCTCCAAATTGCAATGACTCGCTCCTTTCAACCAAAGTGGTTCGTATTTTTCTTTACACAGTTCCCAGAGCTGTTTACCATGCGAGCAATCAACAACTTCATCTGAAGTTCCCTATAAAACCAAGCAATAAGGGTATCTTGGAATGAGTTCCAAATAACAATGAACAGATTTCTGCATCTAAGCATCAAAGGTTCAAATAAAAAAAAAGTAATAGCTTCACAGTGGAACCCTGTGTTTTTTCTTTCTTCATTCGATTTATACTGCCATGTTATTGAAGGCATCGTCAAATCCACAATCCTCGAAACCAAGAAAATATGCTTTATTTTATACGTATTTGATAAGTGCTCCTAGATTTCTGCCAACTTAAAATTAGATAGAGGTGTTCTTGTCTCCATATACATGGTAAAGCAGAAGAGATCAATTTCAGCAGAACAATAGGACTAGATCAGGAAATTAAATTATGGAATATTTGGTCGTGGAATGTGTCAAGCTCCAACAACTAGAATCAAACTGCAAGGAATTTTATAATTGAAAAGTCTACTATAGATAAGATCCATTTCCTTCCCCCTTTGCAACCTTCTCAACAAAGTCTAAACATGTAGAAAATACACAAATACTTACATGCATTATAAGAACAGGACAATTTACTAGTGGAATTTTGTCGATATTCTGCAGGAAAGGAAAATAAAACAATATGGTCATTATACCAAAACTAAAACCTATACATCCATTGCGTAAGCAGAGGAATAAACACATTTTATAAATTTGTTACCTTGTAAATGTCGAACCAGTATGTTCGTTTGACAGGGTACATGACTCTAAAGCCTGAGAGTATGGGACTATGAAGGACAGCAGCTCGTATTTGAGGCAGTCGAACAGCAAGATCTAAAGTGGGGCCACTTCCAACAGATTGTCCATAGAGGATGACATCTTCCTGCTTGGTACCATAACTTTCTTCAAGACACTTGTATGCAGCTTCAATATCTGCATATGTATGCTGTTCACTTGGCTGTAAAACACGAAACAGAAGCTACATGAATCTCAAATTTTCCGCCCACAATCATTACACTGTTGATGAGCACTCAAATGGTATAACATATGCATACAAAAAACATAAATACACAGAAACATCACACAAATGAGGAGTGGGAAATTTCTGGACAATTTAGAAACAAAAATCATTTTCAATTAGTTAAGAATTTAAGAGTTAAAGGAGCAAACCTTTCCAGAAGATTGTCCATATCCAGAATAATCGTAGCTGTAAAATTTTAAAAGTCACATAAGAGCTCCAAAATGTGAAAGTTTTCTTACTACTACTGCTAAACATGAATTACAGAAACTATGTCTAGCAAGTGAAAACATGAGTTTGAAACAATAACTAGCTAGCCGTGATCTGCATTCTTCTCCAAATATCTAGTTAAAATCCAAGGTATATCCCTAAATGCTGCTGCACTCGATGCATCATATTTTGCAGGCACCAGGGAACAACCTAACTCGCAACTATGCAAATTTTGCAGATATGTCAAGCATTCATATGGAGAAGGAAAAAACAAGAACAAAACCAGCCCTCAAACACTCATGAATCATCAAACTTGTACAGGTTAAGGATCAAATTCTATCTATTAACAAACTATACAAACCAATAAAAAAACAATCAAATGTCCAAATTCAGCCTCATTAAACACATTCCAGCTAGATACAATCCATCCCCAACAAGAACCAAAACAAAATCCAGCTAAGCATTGATAAGAAACTAATTCAACAAAACCAGTAAAAGCCAGATAAACCTACAAAACCATCAATCATACGAGAAAAGGGCAAAAAGAAAACCCAAGAAGCTCAAAAAGTTGCAAAAAGAGAACTATAAAGATAAAGAAAATCACTTGAGAGAAGTATTATTGATTATATTTTGAAGAGTACCCCATGAGATTAACCCGCAAGTGGATGCTTAATTCGATGAAAAGTTCATACATCTGTCCGAGATCAGCAGCGTTACCGTGAGAGTAAAGAAGAGTAGAAGTAGCCATAGGATGTCTTATATACATTGCAACAATCTCGGTGCCTTTTCTTGTTGGCAATTTCAAGATTTCTACATTTTCACGGTGTGGGAATGGACTTAAGAGCAAAAGACCTGTTAATTCATCAGTTATTAGCTTATATGTAGGAGGGTTTGGTGGAAAAAATGCAAATTTCGCAGCCATTGATGATGTGACCCCTCCCATGATCTCTCCCTCCTCTCTTTCTGCTCTGCTAGAGTTCTGTTAGTGAACCCAACTCTCTTCCAGAAAAAGAAACTCTTGCATCCATGTAGGCTATTACACTCGATTCAATGCCATGGTTTTATGGTGCTATTTTTTAATAATTACCATAACTATTTTGTGAGTGGATATTATTTTATGATTTTATCATTAATATTATTATGTATTTATTAAAACTTATTTTCTCCATTTTTTAAGTTATCTAATTCAGGAAAAATTTTATTTTTTATTTAAAAATAAAATTATTCACTTTATTTTAGAATTATCATTCTTAAACAAGAAATTATTTAACTAAGAAATTGTTTGTTAAAAATTTTGAAAATATATTTTGATATTTATTAATTAATAATTATTTTTATATCGATGAAATAGTTAATATACATATTAAAAAAATATAGAGAAAGTATTATGTATTATGACTATAGATCTAATAATTATAAAGTTATATTTGACAATATATATTATAATATAATCCTTTAAGAATCATATTTAATCATAGATGGTATGTCTGATTTCCAAATGCTAATTTGACAGATAGATGTGATGTTTGATTTTGGAATGGTGATATCTTGTGGGATGCTGAGGTCTCCATCTCAAGTCATAAGATTTGACTAGCATAATTGTATTTAAAATTAATTAATTAATATAATAAAATAATTATAGGGAAGAAATATAACAAGATGATGCATACCCATGTGGCTATAGTTGATTTTGATTTTTGACAATGTTTTTGGGTTTCATCCTCTTGTTCGTTCCTAAATTTCATTGGTCTTAATCAACCCATCATTCCTTTCTCATTTGTTTCATCTCTCTTGTTCTTGGAATCAATGCACCTCTAACCACTCCTTTACAGCATCTATTTTTCTGTTTTTTTTTATTTAATATTTTAATTTAATATTCCAGTTAAATCTGTACAATTGTAAATGTAAAATTCCTATATACATACTTGTGATTGAGCCTATGAATCAACAATTAATAATAAAGATACTAACTATGCTTCATTTCATGGTAAGATTTTATAAATATAGTAAATTTTATTTAAATAAAATTGTAAGGTGAGTAGGTTGGAAGGGCAAACAATTTTAATTGAAGATGCAAACAGGGATAAGAACTGTTTGAAAAATGTACATGATGATGGTGTTAATGATGTTGAATTTCTTAGTAAATATGAAGATTATGATGGTGATGCCAATTCCTTGTTCTCTAGTGATGAATTGAATGAGGGAAGAAGAAAAAGAAAACAGTATATGATCCTAAATGTGATCACAAGATATTAGAGTTTGTTTTGGGGATGTGTGTTTGAGAATGCATATCTGAGTAAAGATAGTATTCAAAAGTATGTCATTTTGAATGGTAAGAATATATAAGTAATTAGGTATAACTTGAATCAATTGGAAGCAAGGTGTTATTCATGGAAAATCTACAGTAGCATGCTTTCACAATAAAAACATAGAAGGGTGGGTATGCACACATGCTCCAGGTATATGAAAATAAGCAAGTCATAGCCTTATTGATAGTGAAGGAGTATCTCAACAAGTTCTGAAGAAATCCTAGTTGGACTATATCAGAATTAGAGGGTGATCTATTAGATGAGTATGTTATTGAATTTTCATAATGGAAAGCTCTAGAAATGATAAGAGGGTCATCATTATTTGAAGAAAATGTAATCTTTAGAACAAATATATAACATATATCACAAAATCAAAATCAAACCTCACAACAATGCCAAAAATTTTGTTGGATGGGTTTCCACACACTTAGCATAGTTGGGTATGATGTTGAACCCTAGGATTTGATGTTTGTGAATATTAATTCATATATTTAATCAATTTTTTAGGCTTTATCAATATCTTGATGGGTATTTAAAGTCGTATTAAACATAAGTAGAATAAAAAAATGATGATACAAGATAAAATAAAAAGTGAAGAACAATAATACTAGAACAACTATAAAATTTATAAAACATAAATAAAAATGCATGCAAAACATGAAGAAAACATATGTAATTATTCACTTATCACATCCTTTTTCAATAACTGGATTAACCAACTTAATCATCAATAACTTGCATAAGAAGCTTCTCTTTGCTATTGTCAAATTATGCAACTCCAAGCTAGCTTCCCTCTTGTAATAGTCGAATAGTTCAAGTTGTTTAGAAAGTAGTTTTCTTGTTCATTTATACTAAGAATTTATTTTAGGGAAATTATAATAAATATCATACTTTAATTTTAGTTTTTGAGAAATATTATTTTTTAGTAGTAAAAAATTACATTCATGTCTCTATTTTTATATTTTATTATTTTTATTTCTTTTTCCTTTTTTACTTTATCTTTCCATCTTCCTTTTTTTCAACAACTCTTCTTCTTCTTTTTTTTATTCTTTTTTGTTTAGACATCACTCCTTTTCTCTTTTTATTTATGAGTATTATTGTTGATTGTAAAATGTTTTATTTTTATTAGATCTATTTTTTTGGATGATTTGTATTTTATTAAATACTATTAATTTCTATCAAATTTGACGAGTATTGTTAATATTATGAAATCTATTTTCTTTTTGTACAATATGTATAAATTTTATGTACACATGTAAATTTTTTTCTGTCAGCGAAGGTGTTATATGGAAATATATTTTTGTTTCGATGAATTTGTATTTTATTAATATTTTTGTTATAGTGTTATATAATATTTTTTGATATATATATTTATTTTCATATCTATCATATATACAATATAATAAATATATCAATTTGATAATATATATGTTATATATAGTAAATATATTTATTTATTTATAGTATATATGATATATAAGTTTATTTATCGTATTTATCAAATGATATATATGATAAATGCATATCTTATAATATATATGGTAGATATTTCTAACATACATATCATAAGGTAGATAAATATCTATATCTACCCATTGGCATATATGATGTATATGTATAATTACCAAATTTTATAATATTAATTTTTTTGAAAAATTAAATAATAAAAAATATATTAAAATAAATAATAAATTTTTAAAATTAAAAAATATTATTTATTAGTAATTTTTATAATATTGAATGAAGTTTTTTATTTTTTATTTTTATTGCGTTTCTTGATTTGGTTGGATTGTAGTAATGCTAGTGATGTTTGTTTTTAAAGATGTTTTCAATTTGTTATTCTAAATTTGAAATTGGGTTAATTCCTACTCATCATGCTTTTGAAAACTTGTTCTTATTGTGTCGAAGGTGTTTGACTTACTTGAATCAAACAAGAGCAATTATATCAACACGATTGGAGTTGGAGAAAAAGATTCTTAAATTCCATATCTAAAATGACATTTTTCGAAACGTAAACTTGAAAAGTAACATTTTGCGAATAAACTCGACAAGAGAAAGTCGTCAGGTGCTCATCCCACTTCCATTTTTCGTTTGGAAACTCTAGACTGATCGGGGGGAAATAAATTATTGTGCTAGCACTTAACGTGTATGAAATATGTAAACCTAAAAATAAGGAAAAAATGAAAATTGGATAAATTTAAAAACATTTTAAGTGACTAGGGTAGTGATATAGATCTCTTTTCTTTTCCAATTCTTGCAATTGTGGCGATGCATATTCACTTGAGTGCCATTCGAGAGAACAGATAGCTACATGTAAAAGAGACAAAAAAAGTTCAAAGTAATTGCAGCTGCGGCAATTTTAACACAATATATGATCATATGAAATTAGAGGGTTCAGTTTTGATATAATCTTAATCCTATCAAAATTGTATGATCCACTAATTACACGACAATAATCATGTCATGCATTAACATTCTAATCTACATGACCAGTTCGTTTTCAGCATGTATCTGCATCATGGTTAAGCCACATGCCCAGTTTGTTTCATTCTTAAGAGTCCAGCTTACCGCTCTTAAATTTCACTTCATTCCTGCTCTTCAACCATATAAGAAATCACATATGGTTAAGTAAGAAATTTGTTATTCTAGGTGAATCCCAAGAAAAAATTCAACAAGGATACTAAACCTGTAGCAGAACCGTTCAAATATATCACGACTTCCAAACCAAAAGGGGAAGAAGGCATAATGAAAGGCAGGGCGGCCAATGTTTTACTCTTGGTTGCCTTCTGATATAGAGTTTAAATGAATGAAATGCACCTGAGCTTCTTCATTGCCAATACCTCTTTCGAGTTATTTTTCCACTACCCATAGTCTTGGACACCAAAGATGCTCTTCCAGTACAAGTACTCTGCAGAGAATCAGTCCTTGCCGGATAATAATTATTATTCCCTTGCTGGTCCACGTCTAAATCTGTTACGCAGTTTATCATAAATACCAGAAACAACTAACAGTCTTGGATCATCTTCAGGTATTTCACGTTCCTGCCACGCAAATCGTAAAATCATCAGGAAATAAAAGAATAACATATAACATACACCAAAGACAAGTCACAAAGATCTGTGTACAATGTATGTTAATCTATAATCACTTTTGTCCTCGTGCTGCCAAAAAAAAAATCCACGTAGGATAAGGATGCACATGAACATGAGATTCTGACTCTTGAAGACAGATTCCTCATGTATATATAAACACACACATATATATATAAATGCAAATAATCATGTCAAGGTAACAAAGGTTGAGCTCACTGTTCTTAAAAATGAATCGGAAAATTCTGAAAGTGTCAAAAACGAAGAAAATTACTTAACTATGTCAGGTTTTTAGTAAAAATAGCAAAAATAACAGATTTTCAAAATACTAGCGGTTTTCAGGATTTGATGAAGTTTTATGTGTGGTTCATTAATGTTGAATATAAGTTTAATTTAGGATTAACATGAAAATTCATTATTTTTGCAATCAAACTCAACAAATACAATTGCAAAACAAGACGTAAAAATCATCAATTTTTGTAACTATCCCAAATGAATTTGATCTTGTATTTGGCAAGGACATTACCGATCTAAATGGGCCACAGGCAACTAAGGCAGATTCATAAGAATTACATTAGTCAGATTGTAACCAAGCAGACCATCTCCTTAAAATTGAATATAACATAAGCACTTGTAATCAACTTTCTAAAGAGATGGATGCCATATAACATCGCACTGAATTTCAATTTTCCACGAAACAACTCATAATTCATTTAATCTGGAAGTTGTTAAAAGTATTTATCTGAAGAATTATTATAAGAGGAATGCCCAAAGAGAAGCATAAATAATCCAAGCGTAAAATCCTACAGTGATATGAGATTAAGAAAACTCACTTTTAGACCATTGAAGTATGCTTCCACTGCTGGAAACGAAGGGACTACGTTACGAGATTGCATCAGGTCCCATATATAATTAGCCATTGTGTAACCACCAGACTGCCAGTGTTCATTGGAAAAAAATAACGATGAATGTTAAACTGAAACTTTCAACCACAGAGATAAATGATTCTTCTCATTCCTCATAAATATGAGATAGGACAACATCATGCTTATACAACCTACTGAAATATTTCTCACCTTCTCACCAGCTGCTACAAGGAGCAGATCATTGCCTACTTTTGAATTCAAGAAAAAATTTCTTTCACTCATCTTTTCCTGCATTTTACGAATGGCACATAAAATAAGCATAGTGATCATAACATCAGAAATTTAGAAGGATAAAAACCCAACTATACCAGTGTGTCCTGAGCAACTTTCATTCCCTCCGGAGTATACCCAAACATGGCACCTTCCACAAGTGTCTAGAAGCACAGAAGTTCATCCAATATCAAAACATGCACCACCATTACAACCTAGTAATGTAAAGAACGTGTGTAGAAGTTGGAATAGGCCACCAAGAGTTCAGATTCACCACAGCAACTGGACTCAAATACTAATATATTCACATATATATATATATATAAAAAGGCAACTACTCATAAATATACAACACACCATACTTAAGAAATGAAGGTAATCCAAAATAATTCTTTCCTCACTGATATCGTGTTAACTTATTAGGAAGCTTTATAAAATTAATTAGGATACAATCTTAGAGAGATTTTTTTTCCTATACCATAGATCTTTTTCTTTGTAGTTTTCTTTCTAATTACAGATGTATCAAAGACATAGAAAAGAATGTAGAACTTTGGGATGGTTAGATTGACCTGATTTAAAAAGACACACTAGGAGAAATATAATTAAACAAGTCATTATGCAACCTACTTCTTGTCCAGACTCTTCTCAAGATCCTTCTAGTGAGTTATCTTTAGACATTCCTTCTTTAGAAATCTTTCTTCCAGTGAGTTATCCTTGATTTCTGATAATAGTTTGGACATTCCCATTGCTCTTCGAAAAGGAGTTAGGTCTTAGACCAAACATCCTATTACTAACTTTGTCTCTTATACTTCTTTGTCTCCTTCCTATAAAACCTTTGTTTCATCCCTTCCTCTAAATTTATTCAAGGAAGCAATTAAAGATACCAAGTGAAAAAAGGTCATGCTCGAAGAGATGAATGCTTTAGCAAAAAATCAGACTTAGGAACTTGTCTCTCCTCCATCAAACAAGAAATTAGTTAGTTGCAAATGGGTCTTTGCAATAAAAAAAAGTTGATGGTTCCATTTAAAGATCGAAAGCAAGATTGGGAATCACAAGAATTTGATGTAAAGAATGCATTTTTACATAGAGATCTAGAAGAGGAAGTGTATATGGAAATCCTTCTGATATTTGACGATGACAAGACACAAGGAAAGGTAAGAAAGTCTTATATGGGCTAAAACAATCACCTAGAGCATGTTTTGAAATATTCAGTAAAGCCATAATCTCCTTTGATTATCAACAAAGCAATGCAAATCATACTTTTTTTTATAAAGCATAACAAGGATAAGATTGCTCTTCTTATTGCTTATGTTGATGATATAGTGATGATAGGGAATGGTGAGGAAGAGATGACCCAGTTGAAGAAACTCTTAGCCCAAGAATTTGAAATCAAAGACCTAAGAGAGTTATGATATTTCCTTGGAATTGAGGTTGCAATATATATCGCATCTCTTAAGGGAAACCGGTATGTTGGGTTACAAACCAGCAGAGTCACCCCTAGAAAGCAACTCCAAGCTCCAAGGTAAAGGCCTTTTCTACTGCAAACATGGTCATCTCTAAACATGGTCATCTACAACTGGTTATTGCACACTAGGAGGAAATTTAGTCATTTGGAGTAAAAAGCAAAGTATTGTTGCTAAATCAAGTGCTGAGGTAAAATATAGAACTATGGTTTAAGGGATGCGTGAGCTTCTATGGCTGTAGAAATTAATGAAAGAATTGAAGCTAACAAAAATTGATAAATTATCCTTATCTTGTGATGATAAGGCTGCCATCAACATAGCTAATAATCTGGTACAACATGATCAAACAAAGCATGTTGAGATAGACACTTCATCAAGGAGAATTTAACAAGCAGTGTTTTGAGCTAATACCATATTACATCCAACAAACAACTGGCTGATGTATTTACTAAAGGGCTTAGTAACAAGATTTATCACACTGGTTTGCAAGTTAGGTATACGTGATATCAATGCACCAACTTGAGGAGGGGTATTAACTTATTAAGAAGCTTTATAAATTAATCAATATACAATCTTAGAGAGATTTTTTTCCAATACCATAGATCTTTTTCTTTGTAGTTTTCTTCCTAATATATATATATATATATATATATATATAATTGTTGTAGAAAAGACAAAAAAAAATACAGAAAACTTCTCAAAATTTATCATATCCGAAAGTGTTGTACAATATATGTGGCAGGCAAACACTAAAAATTATGGAAAAAACAGTGAAAAATACAAAAATACTAAAGTCAAAACTTTAAAATAGGTCATGTAAATAAGAAAATTTGCCAACCTAGAGATCCAGATTCTAGAAATACTAAGAAATGTACTTGTGTAAAACAACTTGCCTCGCACATTATTGCTTTGACAGCTACAACCCTTGACTTTGTTTAGAAATGACAAAAATAGATAAGACCAAACACCATGGTATGACAATAAACTTTAATTTAAGGGATAATCTTGCTTAACATTGAAAAGATACAATTCTTGCAACCAAAATTTACCGTGTACATTTCTAACGGTAAAGACTTGTCAGACTTCATGTATCCTTCAAAGATTCTAAGACCGTTGTCAATGTATCCAGAGTGGAGATAGCACCTGCACATGAATGAAGGTATAAAAAGGACAAACATTCTAAAGGTGAAATGTTAAACTTCTCTATTGACCTGACACCAATTGTTCAAAGCAAGGCACTGGCTTGAAACAAGTGAACTATAATAATGAGACAATCTAAAGTTCACCAGCTAGCTGGGAGTACTTTCAAAGAGATAGGATTCTGAACTTAGCCTCCTTGGAGAGAGGTGCGTACATTATCAATATTAGGGTGTACAATTTGGAGGCTTAGTGCAGTAGATTTTTGTCTCTATATACTGTAACACAAAAACTAGCCACATATTTGTTCAATTATTCATCCATGTATCCACATTCATACAAAATATTCTTACATCATTTATAGACTTCAATTAAGCAAAATTCATAACAAACATAAGTTGTAAATTATAAGTACCTCATTGTTTGCATCGTAATATAAACATCAGGATATCTGCCATTCTTCTTAAGCATCTCCATAAGAGTTTCCAAAGCCTATCACAAGGAAAGCATGTCATTCTCTTAAAAAGGGGGAAAATTAACATACCAACAAAGCTGGTAATGTTTATCTTCATTCATTTAACAGCAGATTTGAAATAATACCTCAACATTCTTAAGATCTGCACAAGCATGAAATGCAACATGGTATACAGTTAGTTGCCGACTCAAAAATCCTCCACGCCTGTTAATATAATCAACAGTTGGCAAATTGTACAATTCCTCTTCATGAACACCCATCATTATACTTTCAGTATCGTAAACTGATGGTTCAACAGATGACCAACCCTTTGACTGCTCTACAAGCTCAATTATCTTTCAAGAAGAGAATGCTATCAGAACAGCATTCAAGTTAATACAACAAAAAGTTATGCATAATAGAAAATAAATCTTTGATAATTACTTTCTTTGCAGTATCATCTGACCGCGGCTTCTTGTTCATATGTGCTGCAATCAGTCCTGCATAGCAGAACTTGTTCAAACCAGCACCAGCTGCAGTCATATCACGGACAATTGCATAAACTCGATCTAGTTGACCAGTTGCTGCACATGCATTAAGCAGACAGACGTAGGTCTGTCCATTTGGCTTCACTTCATTTACCTTCATCTCTTCCAATATCTTCAACTCAGAGTGAGAAGTATGTTAAAAAATAAAAAAGAATGGAAGAAGAAGAAGCTTCAACACGAAGGTGGTTTCTGAAGCATAAAGATCTGAAAATGTAATCACCACAAAAACACATACCTGTACAGCCTGGTCAGAATTCTTGCATTTCGCACATGTTGAGATCAATAAGTTGTACAAAAGTGCCTATACATAAATGGAATTCCATATCAATAACAATACACACACACACATACACGCTCATCTTAAAACTTACCCTTCCCAATAAATTTTTTATGCCCCTAATAGGTTGAGTTCCCTCTAAACCAATCTAAACCTACCACCTGATTGTCTTGTGATTCATTGCAATAGTAAAACAGTAAGAACAAACAACCTTGTAAGTAGAAGAAAATTGAAGATTGACTTCCACCATAACAGCCTCCACATTTCAAATATGAAAATCCTCCAACAAAAAAGAAAAATAAAAGGAAAACAGAAACCTGAATATTATAAAAGTTGAGTTCCTTTAGATTTGAAGAACAGAATTTTCTCATGAATTTACAATGAAATTCCATACGCAGAACATAGTAAGCCCTAGTTTTAAAGCTTTTTATGTTTCCAAACTACCACGTAAAAATTTTAAGACAACAAAACTTCTACATTAGACTATGTCTATATCCACTATGCATGGATCAAATAAACAAAATTGTATTATTTTGTATTTGAAGCATGATTTCCCTATACTTTTCAAGACATTATAGTGCAGAATTAGATACTACATTCTCATTGCTTCATAGCATGGACTTGATCCAGGCAAATATTTCCCCAAGACAAGAGTATGTTAAAACCAATATTCAAGCAGTCATGAAAATCTTGCATTCAACATCAAAAAGTTGCTAATATAAACACCACCAGAACATTCCAAGAACATCAATACATTAAGTAAAAACAATTTCTTCACAAGTTGGAATTAACTCACAATTTTAATAAGCTCAGTCAAAATCCAGATAAATGACAAGTTAATATATTTCTAATAATAATTGCAAGCAAAGAAAATATGTCTACTTTAAATTTGGGGTGCATAAAATTAAAAAAGGAAGGGCATGGAGAAACGCATACATCAGGAAGCAAACCCATGACTTTCATTTGATCTCGAAAGAAAAAGGCATCTGGCAGGCGAGCTCCTTTCATAGTACCCACTAGCAGAGAACGGAAGGTATCTCTACTGGGCTGTACTCCATCCAGTATCATATCATCGTATGCATCTCTCAATAAATACGGCCTATTATTATTATTATTATTATTATTATTATCAACTTCACATTTTAAATTAGAAGGAAAGGCACAAACAGAACTGACTGATAAATTTAATGTTTGATTTACCTGCGTTGATCAGTGAGAGAGCCTATAACAGTATTGTATTCTGATAAATTACTTGCGTAATTCCGTTTCTCATATTCTCTTGTTGATGAGGCGGAGGCGGAGGCGGAGGCGATAAAACGGCTACCTTGCCGCGTGACGAGTGAGCTCCCTTTGCCTGAAAGATTGTTCAGTTTTAGTGATCACTGATATATACATATATAATATATAAAACCATTAGAACTTTATAAGAGAATGATAGTGTACCAAAAACTGACTGAATTAGAAGCTTCATTGTGGAATTGGGAGAGAACGAAAAATGCAGTGTAGGGTTTTAGTTGCAGAGGTTTTTTTCTTTAAGCTTCATATCGACGGAAACGCACCGTTTTGTTCAGGGTCGGTCACCCCCGTAAACAAGTTTGATATACGAGGAGTTCGGCTAAGCTCATAACTATTATCGTGCTTTTTGGAAAATAATAAAATTTTGGATTTAAATTCTGAAATAATTAATTAATAATCTAATGTGATTTCAAGATATATAAATAAAATACCAGAAAAAATAATTAAATCCAAATACTAGATAAAATATTCTATAAGTTTTTTAATAATATTGTCATAATAGTGTTTTCAATTAATTTTTATGAATAAAAATAAAGACAATTAACTTAACAATTAGATAATATATTTCGATAGATAAGAATATTTATTAAAAAAATTAAAATGAACAAATAATTCTTAAACTCAAAAAATATATATATATAATAAATAAATAAAACTTCAAAATTACATTTTTAATTTTTGAATTTTCAAAAATAACATATTTATTTATTTATTTATTTATTTTACTTTTAGGTACGATAATTAAGATTTGGAAGTTAATGAAATATGGTATTGATACACTAAGATAATAAAAGACTATTTCATTTAGAAATAAAATAATAGAAATGGTAAAAAAGGTAATTTTGAAACAAAACATAAAATTGTAGATACTTTTGTAAATCTTCAAATAATTAATTTACATGGATTTATTTATTTCAATTAAATCAAATATCATTGATTTTGATTTAGTTACTGATTATATGAATTTTTATGAAATGAAGTATTTGGCATTCAATGGAGGCTATGGATTGTAACAAGGGATTAGCGATGATAATATTAAATATACTTTAAAAAATTACAATCAGATGTAATTTACATTTAGATATCTGTAAGTGATTTAGTGAAATTAATAATATAAAATGATATAATTCTAAATTTGGTTTCTTAGGTTGGCTGGTGACTGGATTAGAAGAATGAGTGGAGTGGCTAAGAAACAAACAAAATAGAACGCGGTGGCTGGAGACAGGCGGAAAGATGACCATTTGCCCTTCTGTTCGAGCTTTAGGCCAATTCACCACCAGCTATCTTCTTGCACATGCTCTCTTATTTTCATTTTTATTACTTATTAATGCTTTTCAATGGCTCGTTGAGTTGAAGTTTGAGTCCTTTTTACCCTTAAATTTGCTCTTACTCTGTATTAAATGTCACTTTAAAAAACTTAATTTTAAATTTCATTCTATAAAATTAAATTGGTTAACTTTTTTCAATTTCAATTTTGCATTTACTTTAGTATTTTTATTATTTTTTCCATTTAAAAATCATAATAATTTCCTTTGACGTTTCAATATAAATTTAAAAAATTAATAAATATTTACTAATTATATATCATCATATAACTCTTATATTAAAATTCATAAAATCATATTAGTGTATTAACAATATTATTGAAATTTACTAATGCATATTTTTCTGCCACTAATACAGTCCATTGCAACTATTTTTGTACAAGAATATGAATATGAAATGAAGGGAATGTAAACAGCTGGTTTCACATGTATTTTATTTTATAAGTACTGATAATTATTACAGATGGTTAAAATTAATATAAATTAATCATAATACAAAATAAATAATAATATACTCGGTTTGTTCCATTTTAGGTATTCATTTTTACAAATTTTTTATTTTTTAATAATAATAAACTTAGAAACACATCCATTTAACTATAATACATTTTTTTCCGTTTATCATATATAATTATAAATTTATTAATAATATAATAATATATATTAGTTTTCATTAAATATCAATGTAAATCAATAAGTTTTGAAGTTAAATGATTTTTCTTCCTTTTATCCCTTTTTCTACTTAGACCTTACAATAATATGAATTGTAATAGTATTAAGGTATTGTTCTTAGAGATTAAAATAAGTTAATTATTAGAGATTAAGTTTGTGAATTATTTAAACAATTTTTAATAATTAAAAGCAAGAATGCAAAAGTCAAGTGATTAACATTAATTTTAAATTTGATAGTAGAAAACAAAGTTGAGGAAGTGAAACAATAAAATTTAGTTGCTAATTAATATAAAAAAAAAAAAAGAAATAGTTGAGGTAGATAAGATTGAAATTCATTTCAAAAATAGAAATAAACGTTAACTTATTAAATGTATGAATGAAGTTACAACTTATTCCTCTCAAACATAAGTTATAAATCAATTTAGGTTCGGTTAAATTTACTTTTACACAATTAAAAACTTAAATCTTAATTCATTAATGCAATATTGATCAATTACTATCATTGGCTAATTTATCAAGATTCGTTTGAATTATACAAAATCAACCTAAAACTTCTCAAAGCATCAAGTCAGTAATAATAGAAACATTCAAATGAGAAGGTTAAACTCAAATATTAGTTTGATTCAATAAGTTGATGATTTAAAAGATATAAGACAAACTAAATCAAGCTCAACTAAACCTATTCGATATCCATAAGATTCAAAAATACCAAACATATAATGATATGAAGAGTTTTACAATAGTAGTGAAGAATTTAACAAGTAAACAAATCTTCGATTGATGATTAACAATTCTTTTTTCTGCATTCAGTATCTCTAAAATAAAACTAATCATATTCAAATGGGGCATGGCCAAGTGGTTTGGTCCCGCTATTCGTAGGTTCGAATCCTCCATCCCAGCTAAGCCCTAACCCCCACCTGCGAAAGGAGGAAAAAAATATTTATAACTATTTCTAAATGAATCAAAATCATAAAAAAAAAAAAGAATCAAAATCATTAAAAAAAAAAAAGAGAGATCCAATGGTGTGAATTTGATCCTAAAAAGTAGATAATATTGTATTAAGGGATGTCAACTCAACTCGAGTTAATAAATACTTAAAGTTGCTAGTTGATGGAAACTCAAGTTAAGAGCAACTCAAGTCAAGTTGGTTTAAATGACCAGCATAAAATGAAGACGGTAAATAACTTGAGGCGAGTTAACTCTACAATTATATAAAGGATTGAAAATATATTTAGAGAAAGAGTATGATCTAATAATATAAAACTTTACTTGTATAACATTATTTGTTTTATATTAATTAATATATAATTATTATTAGTATGAAAATAATTTAATATATATTTGACATTTAATAAATATCAACACATCATTTTATAATTTATATGTTTATAATCCTATATAATAAAACAAAACAAGTAACATAAGAATTTCTCCCAGATAGACAACTTGTTCCTTAAATGTTTTCTTGAATATATTTTAGTAAAATACTATATTAATAAATGAATTTTTTTTTCTAATATCAATGAAATGAATATTTAAATTAAAATGAAAAAATAATAGAAATTAAATAAATTGTTGATAGTCTTATTAAGAAAAATAATGATGTGTTGCTCTTTTGGAACGGATAAAAAAAAACTATTATAATAGACTCCAATAAGAAACTCATACGCTATAATAATTAAAAAATTGATATGATTATCAATGCAAGTTCATCATCAAATAAATCATTTAAAAGAAATGGAGTATATAAACGTTCAGGATTTTTTTATTCGATTCCTTTTATTATTTGGTCTTTATTTTACCTTGCACTACTTATAAAATTATACCATAAAGAACCGAAAATAGAACTTCCTCGTGTGCACACAGTTTATTTATTTATTTAATTTCAAATAAATACACGTCATTTAAAAAAAAAAGAAATTACTTTTCACTTTGAAGTGCTGGCTAAGTCTATGAAAACAAGGCTCGAAAACAGTATTACAGTCTAATTTTTGGTATATTTGATTTATGCACTTATATATAAATTATTAGAAGAATTAATTTTAATTATAAATATTATAATTTAATTTAATTTCAAATTTTTGAGTTATATTTGTATTAAATTTAACTTAGAGAATTAGATTACTAAGTTGAATAAGGATTAAGTGATCAATATGGATTTAATTTTCTTTAATTTGTTAGATAAATGTAGGATGTTTATAAATATAAAGTAGTTCTTGGATTTGATTTTCTTAAATTTGTTCGGATAAGTACAGGATGTCTAAAAATATTGGTAAATGAAAGAATTTAAAGGAGTCATTTTGAGAGAATAACAACTAAAGGATTAGTATGTATACTATTGTTCTAATATAGTGGAAAATCTATAACGACTGTATTTAATGATTGTCTTCATAATTCAACGTATGAGATTTTTCCAAGTTGCTTTGTCCTCACTCACGTTCTTATTAAGGAAACTTTTTAGAATGTCACATATTCTATAATTGCTCTAAGCCAAATAAGTTTAAATTTGGAGTTCTTATAGAATGAGAGCATCAAAATGGTATATACATTTTGTTGATATGGATAATATCTATCAAATCTCTTAAATTATTATTGATTGTACAATTTCATAACTGCATAATCTTAAAATCGTTCGAGCTATTCTCAATTATTAATCTCATACTTATATAATCTAGAAATCGTTCAACTATATAGTCTCATCTTTATACAGTCTCAATACCCATTTTTTCGAGTGTAAGATTAGTTCATACATGTATCTCTCCATCCAGAAGCCTTCCAAATGTTGCTTCTTGTTCATATTTTCTCTAGCATCGAAATAAATTCTCAACTCCATCAACCTTAGGTGTTACATACCTAACAGCTTCTATTTGGTTCATCCCTAAATCATACTATACTAGGAGATATTCTGACTATGATACCATACTATAACAATTTGATTTAATGATCGTCTCCACAAACCAACATAAGATCTTTCCAATATGTTTTGGCATTACTCATGTTTTACAAGGAAACTTTCTAAGAGGTCACACATTCTCTGATTGCTTTAAGTTAAAAATACTTAACTTTATGTTTTATGTTTAGTTCTAATAAGTGTAATCAAAGATCAATTTTGGGTTGTAGGTTTTTTCCCCAAGAAGTGGTATTTGAGCTTAATTTAAGTGGATAAGTATTAAACCTCGTGATTTTAATGATTCAACTAGAATAAGAGACAAAATTAATGGTTTTGGTAGGACAAACAATAAAGTTGGTAAATCAAATGAATGGGTATTAAAGTAATGATTTGATGATTCGACTAGTATTTGTATGAAGATAATGTTTCTATGATGACTTAAGAAGGACAAATTGGTTATGGTAACTCATGGAAAAGTGTCACTAATGATTGCAAATGATATATATTTTCTCCATCAATATGGCTCTTTTGGCAAAGTTAATAACATATTCTTATATGATGAGTTTATTTGAATAAATGACTCATGTAATTATATTATTCGGATACTGAAAGGTAAAGTAAGAAATGATAAATTAAAATTGAATGAAGCTAAAGTTAAAATATAATAATTATGATTGGGGTTGAACAACTACTTAAATTGAGTTACATATGTTGATTGTGGTTAAAATTAGTGTTCATGCAAAAACGGAGTAGTGGGGTGATTAATGTTAATTATAGATATCATAGGATAAATTTAATTATAGATTTTCATCAGGATTAACTTTTTGGATTAAGTTACCAAGGTTATTGATTTTCTTAAATTTATTGGATAAATATATGTAAAATAACTTGAAAGATATAAACATGAATAATAATTTGGATATAAGTATGAATATGTATTCATGGACTTGGAATGATATCTGGACAAGTACTATCCTTGCTTGGAATATAATAGCCATTAATAAGAAAATAAGAAAGGGAAAAGAAAACGCAACAGAAGTGGGGACACGTTGAAGTCCCGCGTAAGATTAAGACAATAAATGCATAGAAACCCGAACATGATTCGCCAAGTGAGTCACGAAATATACGCCAGAAAATTTATAAAAGTTGCAAATAAATAAATAAATAAACATATTTATTTTCAAACCATATATGCTTTAATTTATTATTACAAACTATACTTGATAAAACTAAAAAATTAAAAGAAAAGAGGAAGCCAAGTAGACTACTAAATCTCTTGTAATAATAAATTTAAGCATTAGTTGTAAGTCATATGCATGACCATCTATCAAGCTCAAATATCAGCATTCATCATCAATTTTCTTACCATCACAATCCAACCAAGTATACATGTAACGACATAAATTTATTTTCAAATCCTAAATTCACATGTAAATCATTACACCTTTTCCATACACAATGTAGTTAGAAACCAACACATGCTTTAAAAGTTTTAGTTTGGAATTTATAGGGTTTTAAGGATTTAGCAAGAAAAGGAGGAAGAAGAGAAGGTGTGAGATGTAAAAATTTGGAAATTTATAGAAAATTCATGCAATATATGTTGAAAAACATGTGTGTTTCATATCAAGGAATATAAATAATACATTTATGATATCCTCCTATAGTTTCAATATAATATCATGAATATGTGTTATACATTCATAAACTTTATTATATAAAAATTCAAGTATAATGTAAAAAATGAATATAATAATTATTAGAAATTGTTTCTAATGCTTAAAGCATCTTATGAATCATGAGGATGAATCCTAAAAGTGTATAATAAGTATTTTAGAAATTTAGGATAACAAGTAAATGTGTATTGCAGTTTGATGTATGAGACAAAAAGGAAATAATTGAGAATAGAACTTGAGAAGGATATTAAACTAATTATCAATAGCTTGAGGGAACCAATTTTGGCTGAACTATGAGTTAGGGGTAAAGGTACATAAATTCCTTTTCCTCATTGGTGACTTCTAATGTGCGATGTCATGATCTCAACTTCCTTATTTACATACCACAAGAGAAGAGAAGAGAAGAAGGAATTTGTATAGCTTTACTCCTAACCATGTCAAATATCATGGAAGAGCTATATATATGCATGATAATTATTTAGTAAATAGAACAATTGATTAATTTAATTTTATATACTAACTCTAGATAAATAATATATTCAATTTATAATGGATTAATTATCAAAAACACAACTCAAATTTTCACTTTATACATATAAATGATTGCAATCTGTAAAAGATATTTTATTTTATGGCCTTATTATAAAGAAAACATTCATATTTCATTTAATTAATTATAAAACAACGTTAGTGATTATTTTTGAGAAAGTTTTAACAGGTTTTAGAAAAGCCTTTAAATGATAATTACTTGTGATTTGTTAAGACATAAAAAATAGTTGCTAAATTTATCATCAACGCTGCTCTGGCAAAATATACTCTCTGTTTTGTCCAAGCCATCTCTTACTACTAATACGGTCTCCTCTCTCTCTCTCTCCCATTATTCTCCCACCTAAACACACAGACGCACCGCCGCCACCACCGGTCACCGTGACAATGACCGGGCTACCTTCATTGTTCTTCCTCATTTTTCTCTCCGTTCTCTGTCCCTCCGAGTCAAGACTATCTTACAACTACTACGACAAATCGTGTCCAAGGTTCACTCAAATCATTCAAGACACCATTACCAACAAACAAATCACTAGCCCCACAACCGCCGCTGGTACTCTTCGCGTCTTCTTCCATGACTGTATCCTCAACGGCTGCGACGGTTCCATTCTCATTTCCTCCACTCCTTTCAACAAGGCCGAGCGCGATGCCGACATCAATCTCTCTCTCCCCGGCGATGCATTCGACCTAATCACTCGTGCGAAAACTGCCCTTGAACTTTCTTGTCCGGGTACTGTTTCTTGCGCTGATATTCTTGCCGTCGCCACCCGCGATCTTGTTACTATGATGGGTGGTCCTTACTATAATGTTCTTCTCGGAAGGAAAGATTACCGCATCTCTAAATCATCTTACGCTGATGGGAATCTTCCAAGACCAACTATGCTAATGTCTGACATTATCAATATTTTCAGCTCTAAAGGTTTCAGTATTCAAGAAATGGTCGCGTTGAGTGGCGCCCATACCATCGGTTTCTCCCATTGCAAGGAATTCAGCAACAATTTGTACAATGATACTCATTATAATCCAAGATTTGCTCAAGGGTTACAAAGGGCTTGCGCTGATTATCCAAAGAATCCTACTTTATCTGTTTTCAATGATATTATGACTCCTAATAAGTTTGATAATATGTACTATCAGAACTTGCCTAAAGGTCTTGGATTATTGAAATCAGATCATGGGTTGTATGATGATCCAAGAACCAGGCCTTTTGTGGAGCTCTATGCCAAAGATCAAAACAAGTTCTTTCATGATTTTGCAAAGGCTATGGAGAAGCTTAGCGTTTATGGAATCAAGAGTGGAAGAAGAGGTGAGATCAGACGCAGGTGTGATGCTATCAACTGATAATTGAAAGCGTTTTGCTTTAATCAATTGTTATGGAGTACCATTCTTTTCTGGGATTGTGAGGAATTGAAGATGATGATATGTATACAGTAAATCTAATTTTGTCTGCAGTGAACATGATTTCAATCTTCTCAGTTATATACAATGGTTGTTTGCTTGTTTGGTTGTTGTTCATCTGAATATTTCTCTTTACTTCCATTTGATTGGACATAACTGGGGGTGTGTTTTAATTTGTTGATTGGAGGGATTTGATGGAATCAGTGGTGATTGCTGCTGCTTCATGATATCAGTGATTGATTTGATAAAGCTATAACTACGTTGGGGATCTGCCATAGGGAACTGCAATTTTTGGAACACAATAAGATATTCCTGTTTGATAAAACAAAGTTTATGATAAGATGCTTTTGAAAGGAGGATTTTATTTTAAGCCTTCTTATTTGGAATGATAACTTCAACACTCCATAGCCTTATGCATTTAGCACCATTAATAACAGACTGGAATTACTAAAGCCTCTTCTCCTTATTGTTATTAAAATTAATTATTATAAACATAAATTACAATTTATATTTGATTTTAAATGGAATTTTTAAATATAAAAGTACATTCATAAAAAAAGTACTAACCACTTTCTTTTTTAATATATAATTCTATAAAATAAAAAATATTTAGATTATCCTAAAATTAAAAATGATATGTCCAATTGTCATGCCATATATTATGCACATGAAGATAATTATGATCATTTAAAGGAAAAGAAATATAACCCAAAATTATAATTTGGTACAAGACTTTGATATCTTTCTTCAATAATCTTATTCCGACCTAAAAACTTCATCAACCAGACATTAATAAATGATTTAATTATTAATATAAATATTTTTTATTTCATAATAAAACTAGTTAATATTTTATATTATAATTTATATTTATTCAATTCGTTAAAAAATTCATGAAGTTTGATTTCATTTTTATATAAATTAAATTTAAATTAATTTACATTATTATTTTTAATTGGTTTGATTATTAAATTGAACTTGATTATAGAATTAAAAATCAAATTTATCAAAAATTTTAAAATTGAAACCAATTTTTGATATATAAGTAAATATATTCATTTATTATATATTAATAAGGGATCACATCCTTTTAGTTGAGGTCCTAAAACAGACCTGGTTTTGAAAAATATAAAAAAAAAAAAAGGAAAAACCCTTTTTGGCAAAGCATAAAACCCTTGAAAACTAGAATTAGGGTTTTGTTTTGCACTCTGTTCTGCAAGCAGTGAAAAGCTACGCATTTGCTTTGCTCTATCTAGTTTTCTATTTTCAAGATGGATGTTGAATACCCAGGTTTTTTATTTTTATTTTTTAAAATTTTGTTCGGTTGTATGTTTAATCATTATGAGTAACAACAACAACAACAATAATAATTTCAGTTAAGGATTTAGACAATGAGACAAGTGAAGAAGAAGAAAAAGAAACGGAAGTGAAGTCAGCTAAGGCACATAAAGATCAATTGCAAAGGCTTGAAGAAAAGGTTTTCTTCCCCTTTCTTATTAATTGTCAGGAGATTTCGATTGTTTTTGTTGTTGATGGATTCAGTAATTGTTATTGTTGAGCTTGTGGCTTTTACTTTTTACATCAAATTTCTTAAGAAATTTTTTTCCTCGAGCGGTTTGAATTTACATACCTGTTTGTGTTGTTGTAAATAATGCCATGAATGGTTAGGGAATCTATTCATAAAGGAGAAGATTTCAGCTTTTCTATTACGGATTATTTAATCCTAAGAGGATGAATTCCGTGATCAAGTGTTGCATTGGAATTTATCTTTTTTGGTTTGAAGAAACAAATTTCACTAGGTTTAGATTAAATTTTGATATTTTGTTTCATGAATCGAGAAGCATCATGGATGCGGGAGAACTTGTTGGTACTGAATTAGTAACATCCTTCTGCAATGGTGTAATATGTACTCTAAAATTCTGGCTGCAAGTACTGTTTTTTCCTATTGGTTTGAAAGTTCAGTTTTGTAATATCTATACACCTTAAATTGGATAATATAAAGTTTTTTCTTTTGCCCCCTCAAAAGTCGTAGCCATAATATTTTTTGAGCAAAATTACTCCTACAGTTTGGACTTGGTTTTTTATGGGATTGTCAAGAATGAAACTTTAAACATAAAGTACAATGATTGGTTAGGCTGCTAGCAGAATATATCTCTTTTGAATTTGATTTGCCGGCATTAGTTGGACATATAATTTCATGACTGGGGTATTCCCACATTGGGAATTAGGAAATAAGGATCTTATTTAACTTGTTAATCTAATGCAATATGACATGCTTGAGTTGTTATGTCAAGTTCAAAAGTTGGTTTATATAATTAATGGTATTGTCAGACATTGTTAACAATTTCAACTTCAAAATCTTCAATTTGAGACACTATCAGTTCGTTTTATCATCAATTGTGCAGCTTGTTAACATTGCTAAATTTTCACAATCCTAATCAATTTTGTGATTGTGATTCTTTTAGCGATAATTTTTTAAAACATTTTTTGTACAGGATCCTGAATTCTATCAGTATTTGAAAGAAAATGATGCAGAACTTCTACAATTTAGTGATGAGGATGTTGAGGTAATTCAAAGTCTATTCAAGTGTGTGATTCTTCCATGTTAGTGTGCCAGGTGAATTACATTGTAATTTGTAAATACCACTCTTTTGCAACTTTTGTAGGATGATGTCAATATGGATGATGTTGATGTAGATGATGCAGAGATGCAAGTGGATGAAGAACTTGGTGGTCATGATATTGCAAAGAAGGGAGAGAAACCATCAAAAAATGCTATCACGACTGAAATGGTAGACTCTTGGGCTAAATCAATTCAAGAAAATGGAAAAATAGGCGCTCTTCGTAATTTGATGAAAGCTTTTAGAATTGCATGTCATTACGGTGATGATAATGAGGATGACCCTTCAACAAAGTTCACTATCATGTCCAGCAGTGTTTTCAATAAGATAATGTCATTTGTGCTTTGTGAAATGGATGGCATTCTTCGCAATTTGTTATCGCTACCTGTTTCTGGTGGTAAGAAAGAAACTATCAATGACTTGATGAGTACAAGAAAATGGAAGAACTACAACCACCTGGTGAAGTCGTATCTTGGAAATGCTTTACATGTTCTGAACCAAATGACTGACACAGATATGATATCTTTTACAATACGCCGTATCAAATTTTCATCTGTATTCTTGTCCACCTTTCCAAATTTATTGCGGAAGTACATTAAGGTATGGAAAGTTCTGAACATGATTGAACATATAAAGTTCTCTGTACTAGTCTACCACTTGCACTTATAATCATGTCTTTGTGATGGAGCCAATGTTTCTTAGGTCTGATGTTGGAACTGAAAAGGTAGCTTCTAGCTTTGTGCATGCGCACACACAATGTTAATATATATATGCATGCTAATAATTTCAAAGTACATCAAAAGGCTCTAACACACACCTATTGTTACTACATATGTATACTAATATCTTAAAATTGCTTTCTTCTTCTGCTCTTCCAGTTTGATAAATGCATCACCAGGCATTCTTGAAATTCATTGACGAATAAGTTTTTCATTATGGAATACCTTTAAAATGTTTGTGAGTTAATTTCAAAATTTTAAAAACTAAATACTATGATCTATTCATAAAAGTGGGCAGAGGCTAATTTTCTTCTTATGGTTACTTTAATTAAGTTGCTAGGGTGAAATTATTTATCATTTGACAATAACAAAATTTGGAGGTAAGAATGTTCATAATATTAAAGAAATGTGGATTTACTGATGAAAACTTGGTTTGATTTCAAAAAATGCATTCACTTTCTTGTCTAAGTTGTTCCCTTTTCCACTTCCCACCATGTGCCCTGTCTCACAGAGCATCTATATTTTAGGTTTATTCTTCATGGTCTTGCAGTCACCAATGCTGGAAATCATTTTAATATATACATTTGGCCATAGTAATATATGGTGGCAACTGTTTTTACAGTTGTGTGTGATTCAATGGCCATGGTTAAGTTTTAAAATTAAAGGACAGCTGTTCCTCTATTCATGAAATTCAGACGGTGGTACAAGTATCATTTATTGGTTTATCATGACGCCAAATCCATCAAGTCATCTCTTCTCAGACTTGAAATAATTCATTCCTTTTCATCTATTTCAGGTTGTCCTTCACTTTTGGGGTACTGGTGGTGGCGCCCTCCCTGTTGTGTGCTTTCTTTTCCTGAGAGAATTATGCATTCGACTTGGATCTGATTGTCTAGATGATTGTTTCAAAGGGATATATAAAGCCTATATCTTGAATTGTCAGTACATAAATGCAACAAAGTTACAACATATCCAGTTTCTTGGGAATTGTGTCATAGAACTTGTACGAGTGGATCTTCCAACTGCATATCAACATGCCTTTGTATACATCAGGCAGTTAGCAATGATATTGCGAGATGCAATTACTATGAAAACTAAGGTACGTTCAATTATTTGCATGGGAATTACATTTGATGTAACGAAATGCTATTTTATTCTTGGGATATACTTATCTACACTTGGTCCAAGTCCCCACACATGGACCAAACCAATCATTGCAATACAAACAAGAGAAATAATTGTTTATTGGAAATTCAAATTCACTCTCTTATTTGTCATGTATTTATTGGCTTGATCCATGTGTAGGAACATGGATCAAATCTAGGTAAGTCTTGTCCTGGAACCACAGTTTTTATGTTATTACCATCAGAAATTTCTTGCTTCATGTGACAATTATTTTTATTTTCAAATTTGAAAAAATTTAGAATTCTTAATTCCTCATGACATTTTGGAAATAAAATATTGTCAAAATTAGGTAAACAACAATTATTTATGTTCCTATTTCAATTAGACCATTCAGGTTTAAGGTGTAAATGATGGCGATAATGATTAGCTCGAAAGCGGTATTCATGGACAAGAAGTCTGCCATTCTGTTTCTTATGGAATTAATGATATTTTTTCCGAAGTATTTTTCCTGTATATTTTGAATATTTATGCCATGAAATTAGCATGTTTAGGACTCCAGACTTGCAATACCACCTTTCTATTTCATAGGTTAAGAGAATTTGCTTGTTAGTTTATCTCTATGGGCCAAAAAACTCACTTTGCTTGCTCCACACTTTCTTTCTTTAGGAATCTTTTCGCAAGGTTTATGAGTGGAAATTCATTAATTGCCTTGAACTTTGGACTGGAGCTATCTGTGCTTACAGTTCAGAAGCTGATTTCAGACCTCTTGCCTATCCATTGACCCAAATAATTACTGGAGTTGCCCGTCTAGTTCCAACTGCTCGGTATTTTCCCCTTAGATTGAGGTGTATTAAAATGCTGAATCGTATTGCTGCTTCAACTGGTAGTTTCATACCTGTTTCTGTACTTCTTCTGGACATGCTGGATATGAAAGAATTGAATAGACCTCCTACTGGAGGAGTTGGGAAAGCTGTTGATTTGTGTACCATACTTAAGGTATAGTTTACTATTTTTTACTTTTCATCTTATAGTTTCTTGAATTTTTCTTACATCAACATGGAAAAATTTTAATTCAGGTGAGCAAGCCCACCTTAAAGACACGAGCATTTCAGGAGGTTTGTGTATTTTCTGTGATTGAAGAGCTTGCAGAACATTTAGCTCAATGGAGCTATTCCGTTGCTTTTTTTGAACTGTCTTTTGTTCCAGCTGTGAGGTTACGTAGTTTTTGTAAGACTACCAAAATTGAAAGGTTTCGAAAAGAAATAAGGCAGCTTCTTCGTCAAGTGAGTGTTTAAGAAAGCTCAGTTTTGATACTCTAACATCCAGTTTCTCATAAGTGAATTAGCGCGTGAATGTTTCATGATTCTTTTTGTTTGGCTAAATATAATACACACATTTACATTTAGCTATGGTTTCTGGCCATGTTACTAATATTTTCTCTTACATGTATCAGGTTGATGCTAATTCTAAGTTCACTAATGAAAATCGTGCAAAGATGAAGTTTTTGCCTAATGATCCAGTGGCTTCATCTTTTCTTGAGGTTTGCAGATCCATGCTTCCTTCCTTTTCTCTATGCTAAATTTTTGTTGCTATCATATGACCAGTTCTGTCCCTAGCCGGCCAAGGTTTTCTTCAAATCTTACAGAGTAGTGCCTTATTTCTGCATTCAATGTCTGAATACATGATTTAATGTGTCAAATTGGGAGGACATACCCAAAAACCAGTCGTTTCAGCTCAGCTGATGGCATGGAGTTGCTTTGGACACAGTTTTCATTGTCTGCATTTCTTTCAAGCCCAGAGCTACTAACTTCTTAGTACAGTTTGTGGTTTTGATAATCAAATTTGTTATTTGTTATGCTTCAAAAAGAAGTTGGCATGCTTCAAAAAGAAGTTACTTGTTAGGACCACAAGACGCCGTCAATGTAGTTCCGAGTAGAAAATTGAAATTTGCGCATCATATTTTCAGATGTCCTGAGATGATTCATATGCTCTGTGACGGAGTCCTGTGTTTTGTTTCAGGACCAAAAAAAATTGGGCGTGAGCCCTCTGTCACATTATGCTGCAACTTTGCACCAAAGAGCACAACAGCGAAACAACTCCTTGGCAGAATCCAGGTTTTGTTTAATTTCTAATTTTGTCAGATAGTAGTCTTACTTTCAAACAACTGAATTTTAAAATATTTGTAATTTTCAGTGTTCTTGTTGGTGAACGTTTGTCTGTCTTTGGGAGTAAACTGCCAGAATTTGATGAAGAAGATGACAATGAAAATGAGAATGAAGATGTGGAAGGTGCTGCCGTCTTCAGTTCCTCCTGGCTACCTGGAAGTGAACCCAAGTACTCTCTCGCTCTCTCTCTCTCTCTCTTATTCGGTGGACTACTGCATGCTTGCATGGATCAGCCATGCAAATTCATTTATGAGAATCTGGATTTCAATCTTGTAGCTTCTAATAACAGATGTCAAATTGTTTTTTTCATATCTATTTGTTTCTGAATCAATTCACTTGCATCAGTTGATAATTTGATGTTTGTTTATTGTGTCCATGTTTACGACTAAGCATACCTTTTCTGCTTCTAGGGTAAAAGCTTCCAAGGAGAAAAGAAAAAAGATGAAAGGCAAGAAGCAAGAAGAGGAACCTTTGGATGAAGATGTTGTGGAGGACCTGGTACTTAGTTCTGAAGAAGATGAATCTGATAATGACCCTCATCTTTCTGAAGACGAGGATGAAAAATCGGCATCTCCTAAACCAGAAAGCAAGCAGAAGAACCCTGGAAAGTCATCGAGAAAGCGATGTCGTCCCAAGAAGTTTAAGAACTCAACGAGTCATTCCCCATCTAATGGTAAAGCTAATGAAGCAAAAGTTCTTCCACCTAAAACCCGCGGGAAGAAACCAAATCAATCTGGAAATTTTTCTAACAAGATGTCATTTCAGACCAAGAAAAGGAAAAGAAACAATTGATGCACAAGTAATATTGATAACGAGGAATAGACGCAATTGATGAATATTGGGAATATTAGTCGTTAATATTTTCCTTGTCAGCCTCATTTCTATTATAAATCATGATGAGGGAGAATTATAATATGGCCAATTTTGATCAAGTAGCGGTCAAGATGTGCATTCAAGGTCGGTAGAATCGAGTAATGGTGAAGTTGTATAAATATTATCCATATTTAGCATAATGTATGAAATTTACACCTAGCAATTTGGGCGTAATTTCAACGATACAACAATCAGCCATGCTAGTAATATATCTTCACACATACATAAATATATAACAAATAAATTACATTTAATAAAAGTTTATTAAATGTTTCATGTTATCAATTAATGTACTAACTAATTACCCATTATCACAGGCTGTTAAACCAAACACACCATCAATTCAGAATCGCCGTTTCTTTACCACACATATGATGATCAAATCTGACTTGTTCGTTCAAATAAAAACTACTACAATCTGTTGTTTATAGAAAATTTAATTTGGCTTTTAATGCCCATATAATTTTTCAGATTATTGGCACGATTATGAAAAATTCTTTAATCAAATTATGGATATTTAATTATTACTTTATGCGTCATGTATGATTAACAATATTTATTAAGGACATGAATTTATATTACATAGCTAACGAAGGTTGAAAGCAAAATTAAAATGATATTTCAATAAATCATTAATGAATAATGATATAGTGAATTTAGTAAAATTTAAGGATAATTAGACTACAAGAATCTTATTTATTATAAATGAATAAATTTAGAGATCTACATAAAATTTATATTAATTATTACATATGAAATTATCATAAATGAATAAGTTTTTTTATGCAATTATCATTCTACTACCTACGATCTACGATGTGATTTGTTTAAATTATATGAATAATGTATATAATAATTATTTGATGATATATCATAAATTATATATGTATATTTTGTATAAGCAAATACTGTTATGAAGCTACATGTAATAAAATGAATAATTGCAATTTCATATTGGATATATTTCATCAACATCCTTTGTCTTTATCTTGATAATAATTAACAATAAAATTTCTTATTATAAGTTTATTATTATTATTATTATTAAACATTTTAAAATATTCTTGACAGAGGTCTCCTACATGCGAAAGAGAAGGCTGGCTTCTCCGGCCATTGATATTAATAGCGGCCTTCCTACGTGATCTTCTGCATGTTGAAAGAAGAAGAAGAATAAAGAAGGTAGCAAAAAGTGGGAATCTCACATCAGGAAACAAGGAGGAAGAAAATGGGTTTATAATTGAGAAGGAGGAAGAAAATGAATTTATAATTGAGAAAGCCATCCAACTAAAATGCCCTAAGGTACTTTAGTAACGGAGGTACTTTAGTAACGGAGGCTCATTCTCCTCTGGCCTAGCCCACACATGGAGGAGCCCGCCTACCTCATCCTAGCCTATCAATTAGGTTGAACACTTCAGCCCTTCTGCATCCGGATTAAGGGTCTGCTCACGCTCCAACAATGGTATCAGAACCCAATGGACTTTTTCGGTCTGAATCGAACCAAAAACATGCAGAAAGAATCTTGTGGCTTAGAATTAAAGATCGGGTTGACCAATCAAAATGGACCAGACCCGAGGAGCAGTCCAAGCCCAAGAAGAAGGCTTCTGAGACTATAAATGAAAAAAAAAGGAGTATAAGCTCGGCAAGAAACGAACCAGACCTCTGAGATTTTGGTCTAGAAAAGAGAGAAGTACAAGCCCAACACGCCTCCGAGACTCCAACGACCCAGGATGATGAATGAAGAAGAAGAAAGAAGGCAGCAAAAAAGTGGGAAAAGAGAAATCCCACATCAGGAAACAAAAAGGCTCATTCTCCTTCGGCCCGGCCCGCACATGAAGCAGCCTGCCTGCCTCATCCCAAACCACCAATTGGGCCGAATACTCCAAACCGTCTGCATCCGGATTGAGGGCCCGCTCACACTCCAACACTGCATTCAGCGCTTGGACTGCCACATCAACGTTGCCGCCAGTCAGATGCCCGAAGTCAAAACACTATATGGAATTATTTTCATTTTCCCAATAAAAAGAGGAATTTGTTTAATTTTTTCTCATAAATAGGAAAATTGCCTCTAATTTGATTCGACTAACTTTCCCTTAAAATATGACGAGGAGTTTAGTAATGAGGAGGAGTTCAGTTCATACGACTCTGTAGCTTTCTTCTCAGAGAGGAAACTCTGACGGCGGGAAAAAAAAAAAGAATAATCATAACACCTAGTCACCCGCTGCTGCCACTTCAGTCTCTGAGTGTGTTATACAAATGGGTGCTTCAGAGAATAACAGCAGTAGAGACATGATGAACATGGAGAAGAAGGAGGAAACGAAGAGTGGCAATTACATTGGGTCTATTAAATCCATATTCATTCATGCAGATGACGTAGATTGGTCGTTGATGATTCTTGGGTTTATTGGATCAGTTGGTGATGGTTTCTCTACGCCACTCGTTATGTTTCTTGCTGGTAATTTGACGAATAATCTTGGTGGTGCTTCTCCTTCTGCTTCCGATTTCTCTAGTAACATTAATAAGGTCTCTTTTCAGTCTTGTTTGTTTTTCTTAACATATATCGTGCACATATGTTTAATGGATATCTTTTTTCCTATTTGTTCTGAATGGCAGAATGCTCTAGCTCTTTGTTACGTGGCTTGTGGACAATGGCTTCTTTGTTTTCTTGGTGGGTTCTTTTTCTGTTCCTGAATTACTGATATTACTTCATTGGGCTTGTTTATTTGAATATTATAATGAAAGAAATGAATTGGTTATTGTTTCTGTTTCCCCTGAAATACTGTTTTTTTTTTTTTGGTTGGAATCATATATTAGAGGGATATTGTTGGACAAGAACAGGAGAGAGACAAGCAGCAAGAATGAGAGCAAGGTATTTAAAAGCAGTCTTAAGACAAGATGTTGGTTATTTGATTTGCATGTCACAAGCACAACCGAGGTCATTACAAGTGTTTCTAGTGATAGCCTTGTAATTCAAGACGTTCTAAGTGAAAAGGTTTCCTCCCAAATTATCCTTCAATTTTCTTTCATCAAAAAATAGGATCAAAGTTTAAATAATTCCCGATAAATTTCGTTGTTATATTTTGGAAAATCAGATGCCAAACTTCTTGATGAATGCTTCACAATTCGTCGGTAGCTATGTGGCTGCATTCTTGTTGCTTTGGAGGCTAGCGATTATTACGTTGCCTTCTATCATCTTTCTGGTAGTTCCCGGCTTGATGTATGGGAGGAAGTTAATGGGACTGGCAAGAAAGATGACAGAAGAGTACAATAAGGCAGGAAGAGTTGCAGGGCAGGGTATATCATCTATCAGGACAGTATATGCGTTTGTTGGTGAAACCAAAGCCAAATCTGCATACTCAAAAGCTCTTGAATTTCCAGTTAAGTTAGGGCTCAAGCAAGCAGTTGGCAGTAACGGGGTAGTTTTTGCTATCTGGTCTTTTATGTCTTATTATGGTAGCAGAATGGTCATGCATCATAATGTTCTTTGGGGAACTCTTTTCAGTGTTGGTATTTGCATTGCTCTTGGTGGATTGTAAGTTTCCTGCATCTAAAATCAAACGAATAAGAAAAATTTTATAAAAATTTCACTAATCTCCTATTATAGATCCGAGCCTACTTTAAACTCGGATTATTGTTTATTTTTTTAAAATCTGATTTCCTTTCCCTACCCTAAATCTTTTTGTTTCGTTGACTAGAGCCCTTGGTGCTGGATTATCAAATCTGAAGTACTTTGCCGAAGCATTTTCAGCTGGAGAAAGGATAATGGAAGTGATGAGAAGAGTTCCTGAAATAGATATATACAACATGGAAGGTGAAGTTCTGGAAAATGTAAGAGGTGTAGTTGAATTCAAGCATGTAGAATTTGCATATCCGTCAAGGTCAGCAACCGTCCTTAAAGATTTCAGCTTGAGGATTCCAGCAGGAACGACTGCAGCCTTGGTGGGGGGCAGTGGGTCCGGAAAATCAACAGCAATAGCACTCTTGCAAAGATTTTACGACCCACATGGTGGGCAGATACTGGGCAATTTACCTATTTACGGTAAAAATTATGAAAAATTCTTGATTTACGGTAGTTATCAAAAATATTCCGATCTTAGGGTATTTTTTATTGTGGCCGCCGGTCAAACCGGCGGCCAGATGATGTGGCATGACGTGGCCAATAGGGAGAGGAGGGAGAATGTGGCCGCTGGTTACACCAGCGGCCAGAATGCAAACAATTGCCATCTGCCCAATTGCCACCTGCCCAATACCTGCGCCCCCCCTACCCCCCTATTTCCCACTGCTCCCCACCTTCCACGCCCCCTTCATTGATTAAATTGAATATTTAATAAAATATTTATTATA
>CANYBF010575086.1:0-14837 GCA_948192965.1 Dalechampia spathulata | reverse complement strand
TTTTCTCTCTTTTCCTTTCATTCTTCCTTTCCATGCATGTTCTCAATTCAAACATCACATGGTATCACATATTATGCATTATTCATATCCATAAGCAAGGAAAACATAACATTCCAAGCATTTCCACATCAAACATCAACGTATCAATCCACAAGCGATACAATTGAATCAATTTCATGCACCTAAACTCTGTAGGCAATCACAATAAGCCAAAAGAAACATAAACATAAGCCTAAACTTCATTGAAGTCACATGGCAGCAATCACTAGCCAAAGAGTGGCTAAAACAATAAAACTAGCACTAATCTCAATCGCAAGCAACCTCTAGCTATAGCCAATGATCCTGTCCTTACTTGTATTCAACTTCTATCTCACGTTCTCAGAAGCTAGTGATGTTTAGAATTGATAAGCGGAAGATTTGGTAAGGGTTAGGGGTATTTGTTTAAGGAAAAGGGTAAGGAAACTTATGGAAAAAGCTTGGTTTTCTGCCTTAAAAGTCAAATATAACGTCGCGTACGACCGTACGGACATTGGTACGCCCGTACCGACGCTAAAAGCCTGATAAACCCAAAAACCTGTGAGCTATCGTATGGCCGTACCACCTGTTGGTACGCCCGTACGGGCACTGTTCATCTGTCCCCAAAATATTTTCCTGCGAGCAAACCTAATTCCTGCGAGTTGCGGTACGGCCGTACGCCCATGTGGTACGCCCGTACGCACTCGAGGCCCTCAGTTCCCTGTTTCCTCTCTGTCTCGTACGACCGTACGGCCAACCCGTATGCCTGTACCACTTCCCAAAATACACAACTTGCCGATTTGGCAAGCCTAACTCGCCCGAAACCTGTCTCAACACTCATGCCAACCTAAAATACACTTCCAATCACATTCCTAAACACAAATACAAGCTGTCTCTCATCCAACCGAGAAGATATGCTTCCCAACAAGGCGACGACACACAGTCAAGCCAATAAAGCAATACACATATACGCATTATACATTCATACGCATACACAAACATCAATGCATACTTTCATGCAAATATAGATCATACCTCATTCACAAATACACAGTCACATATCACCCTAGACACGACGTATAAACGTATAACTCCTAGGGTCTCTAATGTGGGTGTAACAAAAACACTTTCAATTTCCTTTAATACAAATATATAATTTATAATTATTAATATTTTTTAATAAAATAAATTAATACATTTTTTCATAAATCAGTAGAATGATCAATATCTTTTTTACAATTATTAATATTTTTTAATATACAAATTCATTTTCTAATAATTTACTTTACTTTATTATTAGTGTTTAAATAAATATGCATAATAAAATAAATGATATAATAATATAATATAAATGATATAATATAGTGAAGAAAAATAAAAATATTTTATTATGGACATTTGTTGAAATAGTAATAATAAAGTAAATAAATTCTTAGAAATATTAAAAAGTATTAATAATTATAAAAAATATATTGATCATTTATTAATTTACGAAAATAATATATGAATTTATTTTGTTGAAAGATATTTATAATTATAAATTATATATTTGTATTGAAGGAAATTTAAAATGTTTTTGTTGTTTGTGTAAATGAAAATAATAAAGTAAATAATTTTAAAAATTAAGTTTTGTAATTTATATAGGAATAAATATTAATCATATTAGAATTAATATTTTTATGAAATGGTAATTAAATGATTTAGAATATTAGTTGTGTAATTATTGTATAAAAACATATTAATAACTTATTCATATTTTTTCCAATTCTCCATCCATATATATATATACTGTTAAATTTAATACTAAAGTCATATTATTTTAAAAATTAAAAAATATTAAATATAAATTATCATATTATTTTAAAAATAAATTTCAAACTCACATTATTTTTAAAAATATTTTCCTTTATTCTGATATTTAGTCCAATGAAGTACCCATATCGCTATGCTTACACTTCTCTTTCTTACTTCATTTTATTTCCATTTAAGACCTTCTGTGCCAACTCTGAGGAACACTCTAATAAAGCACCCTGCAACATGTACTCGTTTTCTTGTATCTTTGGCTTCTCGTCCGGGGGAAACTGCCTAGCTTAATGTTTGTACGTTGAGTAGAGCAGAAGCATTTCAGTTTTAATGCTAATAATTGTAAGCAAGGGATGGGATATGAAACTTCACTTTATTCTTTTTTTTTTTTTCAAATTATTATGGTTTCCTTTCTTGTTTATCTTGTCATGTCACAAGCGATTTCTACGTTGTGCTTTGTCTATCTTATAAACTTTCATTTCATAAAAAAATATTTCTACGTATTTTTTTTTTTTTTGACAGAAGGGATGGATGCTCATTAATTGTGATGGTAAAGGGTATGACCGGAGAGCTAGCTGAAGAGGCTATAAGAAGGGACGTTATGTTTGCTTAGATCAGTACCAAAAGCTAGGACAGGAAAAGGGCTCTAGACATTTTAGATCTTCTTTCCTTCATCTCCTACGGTTCGTCGTCATCAATCATCATGACTTCATCGAACCGACACTGGCCTAGTATGTTCAAGTCCAAGCCTTCTAACACTTGTCTTTCAGGTAAATTCCCCGATTATTTTTTATGTACTTGTAACGCTTTTTCTAGCCTCAACGAAACGTATAACCTTTCTAATTCAAGATTGGCTCCATCCTTGGGTATCTTCTTAATTATTTGACGTGTGGGTTTTGGATGCTTTAGCAATTTGATGATCGAACCCTTTTCTTTTCTTTTCTCTTTTTTTTGCGTCGCATAGTTCCTGGTTGTGACGAGAGAAGTCCAGAGCCTAAATCAAGGTGGAACCCCAAGCCGGAGCAAATTCGGATATTGGAAACAATTTTCAATTCTGGCATGGTGAATCCACCGAGAGATGAGATAAGGAAAATCAGAGCTCAATTACAAGTGTACGGCCAAGTTGGTGACGCTAATGTCTTCTACTGGTTTCAAAACAGAAAATCACGAAGCAAGCATAAACTTAGACTCCTACAGAACTCAACGAAACAACAGCGCAACTCTCAACAACAGCAACAACGACGAGAAACCGATCAAACACCTCCGGTCACCACTTCTACCAGTAGCCTAACGATCCCTTCTCCTTCATCATCATCTTCCTCAGAGAAATCATATCCAGAATGCTCAAAAATGACTTTTTATTTGAGCTCCCAGGCTGTTTTTCAGGTGCCTAATTCAGCAACTGGTTACGTAAACCAAACCTACTTTCAACAACATAACGAGCTTATGCTAGAGCCTTTTTCCTTTCCGGTTCAACATGGGCCTTTTACACAAGGATTTTCCTTCCCTGATCTATCAAATGAAGTTCAAGTTCAAGATAACACAGTTGGCCCTTGCGAAAAAGATCTTGAGTATCAGAACATGAAGATGCAATCAAGTCTCAGTTACACCGTTTCCAGTCCGACTCCAGTAATTTACAGCAATGGTCTTGCTCCTCTTCCTCTCCCTAACACTTACACTAAGACTGACATTGTTTCATCTTCTGTTAATCAAGTTAACAAAGGTAAAGTATTCTTTAACTTCCTTTTCTTTCACATGTTTTCTTGGATGATGCCCTGGCAGTGAAAATCCTTGATCTACATACTGTGGGGGAAAGAATTTTCAAAGATAGGGTTTAACTAGGTTTGAGAATCTTTTTCTTCCATTTATTCACCAAACCTACCAAAAATATGATTGAGTTGATTGATGCGCAATGGAAGATTCCACGGACATGATTGATGCATGTACATAAAATATCCGAAACACATTTTTTGTTTTATGTGGGCCAAGAGGTAAATACTGCATTTTGTGAATATTTATAGGCAAAGGTGAAGATAGAGTTGTGTTTTTGGTCAATTATGTATCCAAATGACTCGATGGACGTGCATGGATATCTATCTTGATTTGGGTTAGTCCTTCTTGGTTGATGCTGGCCTTTTCGCAAGGCTAGCTTACTTAGAAAGAGAACAACTGACTGTGTGGTTGCAGGTTCAGGAGAGTCAAGATCGACAGTATTTATTAATGGTATTGCGTGTGATGTGGGCGTGGGGCCTTTCAATGTGAGGGAAGCTTTCGGGGATGATTTTGTTTTGATTCACTCCACTGGTCATCCTGTTCTCAGCAGTGAGTGGGGTGTTTCCCTCCAGCATGGAGCTTCGTATTACTTGGTACCTTTTTCCATGAGCGAGCACGTTAGTATTTTTTTTCCTTTTGTTGTTTAACATCCACTTTTTTAGTCAATACTAACTTGAACACAGATTTATGAATTAAATTTAAATAGTGATTGACTGGATTGATCTTAAAAAATGGGATAATAATGGAATGAAGCTGGAAATTTTAGTCAAAGTATCATGACTTCTTTTAGTTTCTTGTGCACGTGAAGGGTGAAAATTTGTTTACATAGAGATGTCCATTAGTGACTTCTGTTTCTTGGATTGCAGATTTGAAGATGAAAGCATTGCTAGGAGTTGGATATCTATAACAGAAATCCCGCATTTTCCTATGTTTTTCTTTTTCTTCTCTACTGTTATTAGGTTTGAGTCAAGCTACTTATGACCATTGCATCAAAGTCCTGGATAATGCAACAACTTGTGTACCAGCCTATCTCATTTCTTGAATATCAGTGGACATATGTTACCTACATGGAATATGCCAACATATATAAATATAGATCATATTTGCTGTTAAGTTGAAAGGAGGTAACCATCCTCATAGGTTTTAACTTTGCTTCCCACGGCGCAGGCGGTTGAATTCACCTGAAATTTACGTCAAGAGCGCTACCTTGATATCTCGGAAAAGAAGCTACAGTATACGCTAAATGTTGTAGACCTCATCGCTAGGCGTGTCGAAAGCTTAATTGGCTATAACTTAAAGTTTGAACGAATTTTTCAACTTTTTGAGGGGAACTACTGTTGTGATCATTATGGCGTCATGCATTATCATAATCATATACAGGACAAGTGATCAAAAGTATAAGTTTTTGACTGTAAATTTCACGTAGAAGTCAATGTACGTAGCCATGTTCTTGTTGAGAGGATATAGCGTCGCGTAAGGAATACATATGGCTGGATTAATAGGTTAGGCAATCAGGAGATCAAATGCATTAAAATGAACAAGAAAGGAATCGACTTTCTTCTTTACTCAAGTCGGAGAAGTTTCCCGCGGAAGCATGATGGTGGCCTCGTTGATAACTCTATATCAGGAGATTCAAAAGCGAGTGGGTGGTGATCAAGGTCAACTTGTGTAATCTAGGTAGAGTGGAGTTGTGCAGATTATTTACGTGCTCAGTGATGATAACAGTGCTGCAAATGCTTTTCTTACCAGGATTTGGATCTGCTTTGCGATTCGGTTGAAATTCCTTCAATTCTATAAGTACATGAGCATTGGGATGCTGTAAGATTTGCAGGAACCGTGTGTGATAGAACATAAGATGATGAGAAGCAAGCCTCGGCGTATATACAAAGCTGAAACCATAAAATATATATCCCATATTTGCTTGGGTTACAAATAGTGCAAGTCCTAGCGAGTGACTTATTCAACCACGTAAAAGAGAGACAGGTGGCAAGATTAGAGCATGGGAAATACTTAGTTTATTTTGGTCCAAGTAATGACAAGGTTAAAGGGTGATTAAGATGCAAATTGGTATTCCTAAACAAAATGATTAGTGATGATTAAAAAGGAAGAGAGTGATAATTTAAAAAAATAAAAAAGAATAACTATGAGGTAAATAGGATGTTGCCATATTAATACCATGATACTAGTTATAAAATAGAGACATAATTAGTTAATTACAGCCGTTTTAATGTTATTTCAGTCTAATTCGGGGAACAAGAATTGTGGGGTTAGGGTTGATATCTAAATTTGAAATAAAAAAAAAAAGAAGAGAAAGCAGAATCTGTTTGGAAGGAAGATAAATAAAATTGGATTGGGAAAGCAGAGTCGTTCGTTCCCTCAAACACAATGCTACCTTTGCTTTATGCTTTAATAGCATTTCCTTGAATATAAGATTCCTTTTTTTGGGCAAAAACGGATCAAAGAAATTTTTCAATGCTCATTGATTGAAACAAGAAGACATGGGAGCCTATAGAGCGGATGATGATTATGATTACTTGTTTAAGGTCGTCTTGATAGGGGACTCTGGCGTTGGCAAATCCAATCTTTTGTCTCGTTTCACTAGAAATGAATTCAGCCTTGAATCTAAATCCACCATTGGTGTTGAATTCGCCACCCGTAGCATCCGTGTTGATGATAAGGTTGTCAAGGCTCAGATTTGGGACACGGCTGGCCAAGAAAGGTTTCTCCTCTCTTTCTTTATTCCTTGTTTTTTTCTTCTTTTTCCATTTTCTACGACCAATTCCTTTCGGATCTTCAATTGAATTGTTGCTTCTGTTTTTTAATCTTTTCTTTTTATCATAAGGTGAATTTATTCAAGGATTTATATGAATTGGGTTGGCTGCTTCGGGTTATTTAGGCAATGGTTTTAATTCAGGATGGTAAGCAATGACAATGAGCCAGGGTGCCATTTCCAATTCTAGGGAGGAAGTTGAAGCCACTGTCTTTCAAAATGATAGTAATAAATGGCAATAATAAGTGTTTTCGTTATGTACCGTATCTAATCTCCCCTCGAAAATAGCATCTCTCATCAAATGTTTTTCCTGACTCTGCTTAATCCTCAACGTATGCAACAGCTAGTTTTCTTCGTCCTTTTCACGTTCATATTGTCTGCATGTTCTGTTTGTTCTCCTTGAATTATGTCTTGGAAATGCTGTAAGTAGCTACTCAGTGTTGTCTGAAAATACTAACGTTTTCCTCATTGGTATTGTAAATTATATATTGAAACCTTCGGCCTTATTTACTTTGTTTGGCAAAGGTATCGTGCCATCACAAGTGCATACTATCGAGGTGCTGTTGGAGCTTTGCTAGTATACGATGTCACTCGTCATGTTACGTTTGAAAACGTAGAGAGGTGGCTAAAGGAGCTTCGTGATCACACGGATGCCAACATCGTCGTCATGCTGGTTGGAAACAAGGCTGACCTTCGTCACCTGCGAGCTGTCACCGTGGATGATGCCACCTCATTTGCTCAGCGCGAGAACACCTTCTTCATGGAGACTTCTGCCCTGGAGTCGATGAATGTAGAGAATGCATTCACAGAGGTGCTCACCCAGATCTACCGAGTTGTAAGCAGGAAAGCTCTTGACATTGGGGATGACCCTGCAGCTTTGCCCAGAGGACAGACGATCAATGTTGGATCAAGGGATGATGTCTCCGCTGTTAAAAAGGCTGGTTGTTGCTCATCTTGAGCTTGGAAAACAAAAATATGCCTCGACTCTCAATAACTGTCATCTCTCGGGTTGTTCAGGAACTTATTCCATAGAGGGTCGAGGGTCGAAATATTTAATTACACTTTGAGGTTCTTTGCCCTGTTCATATAATTATTAGTTTGCCTGACAACATGAAAATGTCATCTCACGGAATTAACAATCTATCTAAACTATGTTCGAAACGCCAAATTGGACCTGATAGCTAAAAGATGTAGGATCTAATGAAAAAAAAATGCAGCTTTAATTTGTATTTCGTTATTCAGGTTGTGAAACTAACCATTTGCTTTTTCACTTTGTACTGCTTTTGTTGATCAATTGTCGCAGTTTTATGTACAGTTTGATTGTTTGGATTTTTTTTTGCATATATCATTGTTACCTTTTCAACTCGAGAACTATAAATGACACTCTGTTTGAAGCAATGTGTAGAGCTTTCGGGCCATAACTTTTATAACTCTGAAGAAGATGCCAAAGAGGATGACAGGCTGAAATAACTGAAAAGCTAATGAAGGGATTCCAACCTACTAATTATCATCAAAAGGGTAACCTTCTACTCTTAACTTGTATTGAGATTGTAAGCTTCCTCCTAGCACCACAATTTTATCACACTCAGCATGCTGATACTAGGATTTTGGTTCTGCTGGTTTGCATAACTAGATGACGTTGGAGAAACATAGCTCATCTGTTCTGGATGCCTGCACCAGAATTCGCTAAACTTTGTACTTGCCAGGTGATTACAGTGCAACTATTAGCATCTCCAATGGGAAGTCCTAATAAATACAAAAGCAGTTTTCAATAAGATCAACCAAACTTACTTCAAAGAGATTTTTCATTAAATAGAATGATTATCATTTCACAAGCATCAAAGTAAGCTTATTTCGGATAAACCAAACGCACAGATCAAGAACTGGTAACAAAGACCTAACTTCACTTCCAAATATCATGTAAACTGTACATCAAAACCATTAGAAATTTAACGCTCTACCCGATGACGCAGCAACTCATACTCGTTCTTCTTTTCCCTTTTATCATCTGCAGAAAAGGAATCCACCATGAGTCAGTAACCTATTAAGGTGAATACCAGACACACCATGCCTTGAGTAAATCTTATCACCACCGACAAAAATCTCAAGTTTCGGTTCTGATAGCGGGAGAGAGGAAACTTGATTGACACTGATTTCAACACAGTAACTGGCATTCACAACCTCCAAATTTTGCAATTTTTAGTTCATCTCAATAATTATGCAAGGATGATATATGATAAAGAAAAACCCTTTGAACCCACAAGTCAAAAGGCTCGTATAATAAAAAATCATAAGCAACAAAATATAAAAAAAGGTGACCGAAAAGAAAAGAATGGCAATAAAATTCACACATACTTGGCAAAGTTAAGCTTTATTCTGCTCGTCTTTAGGAGAAGAGGAGGAAGACGAAGAGGAATCCTCATTCTTGAAAGAGGGTAAAGGATTGGATCCCTTAATAATCCAACCAAGAGCAAAGAAAGACAGACCCGCTAGAATTGCAGTGCCCCAAGCGTGAGAGTACCATCGACTATACTGCCTGATCGCAAACCTCCACTGTTCCCTTAGGGTTGCCGGATCCGGGTTAGTTGCGTCGGGTGGGTTAGGGTAATGGGCATTTCGGGCCGAGAGGTTGGCGCCTTTGGTGTTAGTGTTGTTGGTGGCACTGTTTGTTTGTTGGGAGGGAATTTTAGAGGAAGGAGGAAGGTTTTGAGATGAATTGGGGTTCGGAGAATCGGCCATGGTAGACTGTTATCTCTCGGGTCGGATGCGATTTCTACAGATGTTTCTGATTCGGCGGTGGTTTATCTTTCAGTGGATTATTAGCCCTGTTTATTTTGGATTTTAAGGTAACTTTATATTTTTAAAAATAATAATTCCGTCAAATTGAACTATTTTTATTCTTCAGATTCGGTGGAGTCATGTCAAATTTTCAGAAACGGTTAAGAACATGTAACTTTATTATGCATCTTACATTAGAATAGCATTATATTTTGGATAAAATACAGTTACTACCATCCAAATGATGCCTTGGACAACTTAATAGTGGATTTGGCTAAAGCTTGTTACACATGCCGCGCCATCTTCTATTTAAGAAACCATAGTAGGCCCCTCTCCATGAGCGGTTGTATAACAATGGACCGATAATTCCCCAAAAACCCACCACAAATCCCACTGTCATACTCACGTAAAACCCATTCACTTCATGCCCCTCACCTTCTTTCCCATTTCCTTTCTTTCTGTCTGGCAACCTCCCGTCTCCCGTTCGCTTGCAGTTTATTGTCAGTGGAGGTCCACAAAGTCTGTTGCCAACAAAACCTGATGCATCTGACGCTTGAAGTTGAGTGCCCAATGGAATCTCTCCTGATAAATTGTTGTATGACAAATTCAACCTATTCAAGAAATTTAGACTTGACAGACTTGGAGGAATGCTGCCAGATATAAGGTTTCTTGACAAATCCAATGATTCTAGTGTCAGCATCTTGCCAATGTTTGTTGGAATCTTTCCAACCAGATGGTTTCCCGATAAATTCAATGCCATCAACCCCACCAGAGCAGTTATCTCCTCCGGAATCTCTCCTGACAACTTGTTGTTTGAAATGTCTAGACTTGTTACTAGCATTAAAATGGTGTCATATTGATACTCCCTTCCTTTGATTACCAACAACGCTTCCTCTAAAAAGGATCCCCAATAAAAGGAATAAAATAGCGGCTCCTCAGGGAATGGTCTATCCTGCTGCAATTTTATTATGGCTGTAAGATTGTTGAGACATTTGGGTATTGAACCAGATAAATTGTTGTCCGCAAGGTCCACAATTTGAAGAGATGTTAAATGACAAAGTTCTGAAGGAATTTCACCACTGAAATTATTCCAACGGAGACCAAGAATCATCAGATTTGAAAGACTGGCACCCAACCATATCGGTATATTGCCAACAAAATTATTCAACCCCAGATTAAGAGTCAAAAGCTCTCTACACTTCCCAAGAGATGCTGGAATTTCTCCAAAGAGGCTATTATTCCGCAAGTGTAGGGACCGCAGATTGTGCAAATGTCCAATAGAGTTTGGTAGTTTACCTGTGAAATAGTTACTCCCCAGTTTTATAACTTCCAGCGATTGCCAATTCATCCAACAATCTGGAATTTCACCTGACAAACGATTTTCTCCCAGATGAAGAATTTTTAATCTATTTGGTAAAGCTTGTGGATTACATAGCAGGTGAGAAACACCTCCTGATAACGAATTGTTGGAGAGGTCTAGTTCTGTTACATTTGCAGATATACGAGGGACTGGACCTCTAAATTGGTTGGATCCCAGGTATATCATGACGTATGGGTATTCAATTCCAAGATAACTCGGAAGCTCTCCTTGGATTTGGTTGTGGGAAAGATTTAAGTAACTAATGCGAGAAGTTAAATTCCAAAACCAAGTAGGCATGCTATCTGATATTCCGGTGCAAGAGAGGTCCAGCTTCCAAAAGTAATCTTGTGACCGAAGCCACATGGGAAACTGGGGGCCCAAACTCCAATTATTGAGTTGCAAACTGTTGAGGCGAAATGGAGGCACCCATGTCGGACTAACTTTCAGAACAAGATTGTTGTGAGATGCATCTAATGATTCCAGATTCGAAAGATTTGCCAAATGAACCTCAGTGACAAAACCTTCCAGATTATTGTGGGAGATGTCAAGTTCTTCCAAATTTGAAAGGTTTCCTATACTTTCGGGAAGAGTTCCAGCCAGTTGATTCCAACCAAGATCTAACGATCGCAAGAACGACAATCTTCCAATAGACTCAATAACCGGACCAGATATCATGTTCCCGCGTAAATCCAGAACCTGAAGATTTCGAACTTGTGCAATTCTATGGGTCAAATGACCTGAATAGTTGTTCCCTGCCAAGAGTAATGACCCCACATTTTCAGATAAACAACCGGAAATGCTTTCAAAAGCTTCTGATATATCTCCCCCAAGTTTGTTACCTTCTAAACTAATAACTTGCAAGGTACAAAGATTTCCCATGGTTCTCGGGAGGGTCCCTTCAATATCATTGAACTCCAGACCGAGCTCAATGATAGAAGTCATATTTTCAATGGCACTTGAAATTTCACCCTGCAAGTTAGTTGAGTGGAGATCAAGGTACTCGAGATTTCGGAAACCATAAAGCCAGTCCGGTATGGTTTTACCGGTGAAATCAATTTCACCGAGTTCAAGGTTTCTAAGAGCAGTCAAGTTCTTCAGGCCACTGGGAATTGCACCCTCAAAGTTATTTCTTGCCAAATTAAGCCAAACAAGGCCAGAAAGGCTGAAAAACCAATCGGGTAATGGAGAAAGGAGATCATTTGAAGAAAGATCAAGGCTCTTGAGAGAAGTCAAGTTTGAGAAACCACTGGGAACTGAATCTTCAAAGGAATTGTAATACAGGTTAAGAGAAATGAGATTACTAAGAGAAAGAATCCATTTGGGTATTGGAGAGCCAAAATTATTGCTTGAAATCTCGAGGATTTTAAGAGAAGTAAAGTTAACCTCAGAGAGAGGCGGCATAATGACAAGACCGCAGTCAGACAAGCGTAATTCCAATAAAGAGGGGAGTTTATTTATCATCAGCAACCAATCTGATGCTGCACTAAGGTTCACACCACTTAAATCTAGATGAAGAAGTGATGATAAACTAGAAAGCCAAGTAAGATTTTCAACATAAAGCTTGGCTTGATCGTGAAAATATACAGGAGGACCTTGAAGACCAAGGTGACGTAAACTAGAAAGATTGCCTAGTTGATAAGGTATTAATCCCTCAAATCCTGCTTCAGAAAGATTAAGATGTGTCAAACTAGCCAGAGAACCAATGAAGCTTGGAATTGGAATCCCTCCAAAATCATTGTAGCTCAGGTCTAGATAACTCAAATACTTCAAATCAAGCAACGAATTATCTATCTTACCTCGAAGCTTTGACCTTTCGAAAGGGTTTTCCCAGTAAGCATAAGGATTCCCAAGGTGGAGCTCTTTAACATGACTTGTTAATTTGTCACAGACAATTCCAGTCCAGTTACAGCAATCCACGTTGGAAAGAGACCAGGAAGATAATCTGTTTGATGGATCTATAAGATGTTGCTTAAGGCGAAGAAGAGCTTGTTTCTCGCTCTCGATGCATGACGTGTACGAGTTGCCACAGAAAAAACGTAAATCAAGAGTGGTTACCAGAGTGAGAAAGCCAAGGAAAAGAGCAACAAAATCTCTCGTATAAGAAACCACGATAAAGAGGGATGGAGCTCAAGCTAAACAATGAGGTATTAGAGCAAAGAGGATGTGGTTGCTTGCTTGCTTGCGTATTTAACAGTCTTGTTTCACAGTCAAAGTCAACCATTCAGATAATGGTGTTACTTAATATCCGTCTGGAATGTCACCTCGAAGGAAGTTACCTTCAGATGTCCTCTTCTTTTTTTTTTTTTTTTGAAAAGAGAATGAAAATATTTATTACTTGAAACAAGTTTACAACTCACTCATAATAAATCCTTATATCACACAATCAACTAAAATTAATCTAAACTAGATAACTAGTTGATTCAGAGTTGTCACTCATGAGATTTTCACGGAGGGGTTTTGAGAAACCTATCCTTTAATACTTCTCAAACTACCAAAGATTGGATAATCTTTGAAGCCTAAGCAACTAGTATACAACCAGATACTAAGGACACAAGATCCCACTATAAAACTCTAAAACTGAGTTAATTTGAGCTATTTTGATAAAGATGATTATATATGATTAATCTTATCAAAAAGCACTAGCACCTATCATTATTAAAAACTGAAACAAGAAACAAGAAGTTCTAATACTAGCAAAGCATCAATAAAAGAATGAGTAGAAGCTGTTCCTCGATCCAGTTTTCCTCTCTGAGATCTCACTTTCATAACAGCAAAAAGATCTCTAGGTAATCTTGAAGGCTTCCTCATCTGAACTTCTTATAACAATAATACAAAAAAGAAAAAGAAAAGGAGATTTTGGGATTATGGGAGGGAGAGGAAAACCCTCATGTAACATAGAGCTTTCCCCTCGCTCTTAGCAACGAGATCTGAAGTTTTTCTCTATGCAGCGCTAGGGTTTTTTTAGCCTCATCACCTATTCGGCTTGAATACTTTTCCACCCCAAGTCTCTGTCTATTGTAATAAGTGTTGGAGTGAAAATGGGCCATGTTCCAGATGCTGGAGAGGCGGGTTGCTGAGATTGATGATGATGGAGTACAAGTCCAACAACAGGCCTCTGAGATTCCAAACCGGCCCAAGATGACAGTGAAAGTGATGAAGCAAGTTTTAACGGGCTTGAGCCTGTGAAACGTGTTAAAACTTGAGGAGGAGTGTTGGGAATCAAAAACCTAAAGAAAGAGAAGGGAAGGCTGCAAGCAAAGTGGGAGAAAGAGGAATCCCATATCAGGTATAAAGGAAGAGAAGGAAGCGTTTATAAATCAAAAAGCCGAACAAACTAAAATGTCAAATCACATTATAGTGATGGAGGTTTCACTGCTCGGCATGGCCCACGCTTGCAACATCAGTAGCCTGTTCTGCTTTCTCTTTCTTTAGGCTTTTGATTCCCAACAACAGGTTCATTAATGTATTCTTCTTAATTAATCATGTGTACAACCTCAAATTATTGGTAAGAGAAGTTTATCTATACTTTATTTATGAATTAATATATCTATTATAGGATTAAATTCATTAAGAAAATAATGTGGTTGAAACAATAGGTACGTAAACTTAATAATTTTGAAGAATGAATTATAATCCATTTTCACTTAATTTTTCTTTTTGATTGTGAACTAATCATATGCTTTCCTACTTTGTACTGCTTTTATTGATTAATCGTTGCAGTTGTATGTACAATCTTATCATCATCAGAATGATACTGCTAGGATTTTGGTTCAGCTGGTTGGTGCAATTCGATGAGTTCGAGAAGACATCATCTGTTTTACATGCATGGCACCAGTATCAGCTAAAGTTGTACCTGCTAAGTGATTCAAATGCCACCGCTTTGCATCTCCAATGGGAAATTCTAATGAACAGAAAAGCAATTTTCAGTACTATCAACTAAACTTACTTCAAAGATATTTTTATCATTCTACAAACATGCAAGTAGGTTTATTTTGCATGAACCAAATCACAGATCAAGATCTGGAAACGAACTAAATTGACCCAAATATTATAACTCTGTCACACCCCCGACCCCAACTCAAGAGGATGCGACAAGCTCCCGTAGCATAACCGTCGCCCGCCCGTCTCAGGCAAACAACGATTATACCACAAGGGAAGCTGACCTGCTAATGCTCGTATAAGAAATCCAAAACAACATAAAGATAATATAAATACAAACCAAAACAAAACCCTGGATATATTAATACAAGGATTCTTATACATAGTACATCCGGTATACTGCCAAGCCTATACAAAGAGTCTATGCACAAATATACAAACTACAGCAGGAGTCCATCC
>CANYBF010575075.1:0-33666 GCA_948192965.1 Dalechampia spathulata | reverse complement strand
ATCAGAAGGAGGAGCATGCTGGTCTTGCCACTCGGCAGGAGTGTCGTCGGGAAGAGAAACCTGCAAGTGGCGGAGAATCTCTACAGCATGCCTGCCATAGAGGGAAACAGTGTCATTGGGAAGGCCCAATGACTGAAGGTGGCCTAGGCGTCTAGAGATGTACTCAGTGTGGAGGATGTAATCGCCATCAGCAGTCTCCTCATAGAGCATGGAGTGCTCTATAAAAGATATGTCTAAGTTAGGACCATGAGGTCCTGAAGAGGGAAAGGTGGAGGGAAAGGCCTGCAGCCGATGGCAAAGGTGATGGATGAGAGGACCAAACAGAATGGCCTTGCCAGGCTGCTTCTGGATGCCGACCTCATGGAAGGAGGTCTGAAGAAAACGTCCAGACTGAATAGGAGTACCCGAGACCATGCAGTAGAGAAAGAGAAGGTCTGGGCCAGTGATGGTGTCATTCGACTCGGATCTCCCGAAAATGAGATAGGAGATGAGCCGATGACAGTAAAATAGGGCGGGGGACTTAAGGCAGGAGGCCTTCTGTCAAGAAGGCCGGAAGGCAGTAGGGAGTGCAATCTGACTCCAGAAGGTGTTGCGATCATAGACCACAGATTTGGCATTAGAAATGCCCTCAGAAGGAAAGCCAAAAATGGCATCAAAGTCAAAGGCAGAAAGAGTGAAATGTCTCCTAAAAAGACGGAAGGAACAAGAGAAGGAAGTGGAAAGGGAAAAAGACTGTAAAAACTCTAAGGAGACGGACTGGATAAACTCGTTGGACAAGAAGGTAAAATCTGTCCAATGGATGTTGGCTAAATAGCCAAGAACGTCGTCCTCCAAACCGGTACGCCGGAGTATAGAACGACACGTAAACCCAGAGTGAGAGAAGACTTTCTCACTCAGAATGGATGCCCTCTCAGCAGTAGCAGCAGTAGTGCCACGAGGGCCAGAACCCCGAGGGACAGTGCGTTTGACTCTCCGTGAGGAAGAGCCACCGCGCAGGGCAGGATCAGACATAGTAAAAAATCAGTGAAAAATAATAAAACAGTGAAAAATGGAAATTTCAGCAGAATTTTGACGTAAGTTAAAAAACTCAAAAATAAAACCTGCGTAAAAATCAATATAATTTGACACAAAGGTTCAAAATATAATCTTAAGCAATAAACTCTAAAGAACCAGAGTTAAAAAGGCCTAGAATACTCACAAAAAGCAAAATAGAGTAAAAAAGCAGTAATAAAAGCAATAAAATAAAGAAAATGAATTTAAAAAGTAGTTAAAAGATCGAAAACAAACCAAAAATGACGAATGTGAGAGGAGGAATCAGACTGCCAGAGGTTGGAATAGGTTTGGAGAGATACGCCCGTACCAAGAGTGGTACGCCCGTACCAAATACAGAAACACTTAGAAAATTACAAATAACTTAAATTGACTCACACGTGATACAACACTCAAAACCTAAGATCTAACAATATATATAATTCTAAAATCTTAAAGAGATAAAAGTCCTTTTATAAAAATGATATGTTTAATAATATAATTTTATGAGGATTAAAATTATATCTTATAATATAATTTTAAATGATATATATAACGATAAAATTATATGTTATAATAGAATTTTATTAAGATTAAAATTATATGTTATTATGAAAATTTTAATATATTATACAAAATAATATAAATAATGAATCAAATAATTAATACTAACATATGATATAATATTAATTTTATTTAAATTATGAAATTATGAAATTATTAAATTTAAAATAACAGAATTATTAAATATTTTTAAATTTAAATGAAATAATAATTATTTTATTATTGGTAATAAAAACGTCTGAAGTGCCCATTAAAATAGACCTTATAAAAATCATTTTATTGAACTTGTATAAAATGGACACCCTGGTTCCACGATCCAATGAAATTGATGAGGATTTTCTTTAGTATTTGACCAATGCAACATCGGAGGATGAAATTTGCAAACTAACTAATTATTTTATTTGATAAAATAAATTATTTTAAAAGTGATTAACTATTATATATTAATTTTAAAAAATCTAAAATAGTAACAAAAAAAAAAGAAGAAAATATTAAAAATTAAATGATAAAATCAAGTAACAGTAACTGTCCAAAAAGCATTACCCAATTGTTTAATAAAGCAGCAATTGAAGTTAATTACGTTCTTCTTCTGTTTGCTTCCAGTTGCGTATTCAAATTTTGCAGGAGAAATTCTCTGAAATCAATTTCAATTATTGATTAAATTGCAATTAATTCATAATCATTAACACCAAAAGCGGCCATTTCAATTAAGCTTTTAAAACAATAAATGAATATATTTTTTTTAATTTTTATCAAGGTAATTTGTCTTCTGCAAGTTACAGTAAGACCAGTTTCGACTCAACTTCAACGGAAAAGGTGAAACCGATATTCCACGTGTCACAACCTTGTACCATACACAACGCTATGATTGCTATATATCGGGCTAAACGGTATATATTTCCATTAATTCTACTAATATATGTATAGATTAACAAGTATATGATTTCCTATAAATTCAGCAGAAGATGACAAGACCTTTCTTCCGTCAGTTTGGTCTACGCCAGTAGAGAGAGGAAGTTTTGATTTTTTAGAGGCACCAAATGGAGACTTGAAGATATATAATTATTTTCTTTTGCTTTTCTTTTTACTCTTATTTTTCTTCATTTCTCCTGTGAGATAAACTTGGTTCTGTTTCGTCGTTTTTATCACCGAAATGTTTGATCATTTAAGATCAGGAGGAATTCCTGATTTTCCGCACGAGTTTCTGGTTTATTGTCAATTAGAACAATTGGGTGTTTTTTGAAGTAAGTCCTTGAAATTGAAGATTGAGCAGAAAGTTGATTCTTGTTTTTTTTTTTTCTGGGCCTTTATCGAATATAATTTATTCTCAAACGATTAAAGCAGTTTTGGCTTTCTGGGTTTCAGTTTTTGGTGTTTTTGATACGAAATCAAGTGTTCTCTATATGTTCGGACTTTGAACGAGCTTTTTGAAGTTTCCATTTTTTGTCAAGTTTCTATTTCTTTTCATGGGTTTCCCTAATTATGGGAATTTCGCTTGAACTAGAGAGAGAGGACTGATTTTTTTTGGTTGATAACCCACTAATTGGATAGAGTTGTAGCGCTGATTGTTTTTTTCTTTTTTTCCTTTGAACAATTCTTGAAAGAAGTCCCGTTCTGTGATTATTCTGCTTTAAGCTCTCAATGGGTTTGATGGGTTAAGTTCATATCTTTATTCTTACTTGAAATTGATAGATTCTTTTATTTTTGGTTCTGCTAAAGGGAAGGAAAATGATCACTGCTTAGTCCAGTGATTACAATCAAAGGGCTGGGGATACTTTGCAAAGTTGAATTCTTTCAGAGAAAAAATGGCAGTTTCTTTGACCCGGTTTTCATGGTGGATATGGAATGGCAAAGAAAAAGATCCTGTTTCAAATGGGTCCTCTTTGAGTTCATCTACTGATCTTGGTTCTGGATTGAGAGAACTTGATTCTGTTAAATTTATAACAAAGAATCTAGCCCCACCAAGAAAGGTGAAGAAGAAATGGCACAGCAGGGAAGAGAGGAGAGTTGATAAACAATATGGAGATGCCGCAGTTGTGCCATCTGATGGTGGGGTTTGTTTGTCAGGTTCAGAATCTGATGGCCCAGATTGGTCTATCGGATGGGTGGAGCCTCACGGACCTGAGTTCCGAAGTGATGATGAGACTGATGATGGTTTTGCCGTTCTGGTCCCTTGCTATAAGCCTGGTTGTAAGGAATTGGTGGAGAATTCAAATAACCAGCTTTTAAGTGCCATCAAGAATTTACCAAATCAATTCTCTTCTCGTAAGATGAAAGTCTCTGTCTTTCTTTCTTTCCTTTGCTTGAGATTTCTTCTGGGTTTTTCGTTGTCAACCCTGCATGTTTGATTTGATCGTTTGTTTTACTGTTTTGATTGATTGGCTTCTTGTTGAACTACCGAACCAATTAAACTATTGGCTATTTTTTATGTTTAGCTGGATAGTTAATTGTCATATTTCTTTCTTGTTGTGTAGTAAAACACATCATATTCATGGGACTATTGATGTCTTTTTTGCAGTAATTATGAGCATCAATGTCTGCCATTGTTACTGATCTTTCAACCGCTAATTGCATATTTCAATACGCTACACTGTAGCTGAAAGCGTCACTAATGAGAGACAAAATGTATTCTCCAATGCATTTTTTAGATCTTATTTTTAAGCCAATGGCATGAAAGGAAAACATACAGGAAAGAAACATGAACTTCTAAGAAGAAGAACCGCTTAGAATACCACAAACAACGTGCCTCAAATCTGGGTTGTTTACTTTGATCCTCGATGATCTTCAGAGTTGATTGCCAGCCTATTTTTAATAATAAGCGTGAACTGCCAGTTTGTGACTGTGATGCCTCACAAGCCTAATTGATTGATAATGTTATCACATGTTTTGCTTGATGCATGAGATTCTTATCGGTCATGTGCTTTAATAATGTAGCAATATGCATCTGATACTATCTGTAACTGTATTTGTTTCTCTCAAATATGCAGAGGGGAAGAACCATCTGGAGTGGCTTTCTTCTCTCCAGAATTTCTGAACTCGGTACTGTTTGGGCAGTTCAGCGAACAGCCATTGCATTCTGTGATGGTGGTGTCTCAGTTAGCTGTTGACGGGGGCTTACAGACAAAATGAAACTGGTCGAGTTGAGGATGATGCCGAAATTGTTAAATTTAAGGATTACTTAGTACAAGAAAGATGCGTCTACGTGTGTTTTGTGTTTTGCTAGCTATCTTTCTACTATTAGGAACTGATCAACTGGATGAATGGTGGAAAAATATGAGATGAAATGGGTTGGGGATTCTTTTTCTGTAAATACATGCTGCTCCTGTGAACTTGTACGCATATATATGTATATATATATATGCTTTGAGCTTACTACTACTCCAAATGGTGCTCATTAATCAAATGCACATGCTTCTTCATGCACTTTTGCAAGTTCATTTATGAGTTTGACATGTACCGGAGCTGCAGTAGTTTCCTTCATCTTGCCTGTAAGAAAGGCAAATGCTAAAGATGTCAATGAGTTAAAGAAAAATGGTGGTGGGTCTTGAAGTAGACCACACTCCATGGCCGTTGATGATGCATAAGGGCCTAAAAGCAAAAAAAGAAACAGTGGAAATATAGAAATCAAAGCTCAACCAAGCTCAGATATCACATGCATTATCAGCTGTAGGCCGAAGGTGATTGATACCATCAATCTCTTCTTCCTTGAGTAAATGCTCATGTTTGCCCTGAAATGAAGGGAAATACTTTAAACATATGGAATCGAATAAATGATATCATGTTAGGAGATGAAACCCATTTGAAATTCTAAACAAAACAATATCATGATCCAAGTATGTTGGGTTACATCAAATGGAAGCTTGTGAAATGGGGTCCTCCTAGGTGGTATGGTTATGGTTTATCTTGGCTCGAGGAACGATTGGCGAAGATTGGCGCATGGAAATGCCCCACATGGACGCACCATCATCAACATTTATCAAATCCTTTTCTCATGTTTCTCGAGTATAATGATGGGTGTAGTTTACCTGTCCTTCTGTAACTTCCTCCCACAAGTTGATGAGCCGAGTGATGCATACGCTTCTACTCTTTCAAAAAACAAACAAACCAAAATTAATATATATATATATATACACACATGTGGTATGTTGACAGCTTATTTGATGATGAATATATTATTTGGGGATGTACGGGTAGCAAGCATAAGGTACAGAAATTGTAGATGATAATTAATGGTTAGTTGAGATCTACATCTTTGTTTTATTTTATATACACACACACAATTAGAATTGGAAATTAATAATGTGATTCATAGTCCATCAATCATCAATTATTTACAGCTGTTGTTATCTCATCCTCCCTTTAATATAAATTTAAGTTATTTATTTGTATTTTGATTTGTAACCACTCTAATCATTCATTTTAACACTATTCTATTAGATTTTATAAAATGATAAAAAAAAAAAAGGAAGATTGATGAAGGCGGAAATTGCTCTCCAACAACGTCCAATAACTGGAAAAGATATCAGAAAAAGATCTTCACTTTCTTTGTTTGTTGCACGTCTCTTATCGAATCTCTTTATGCTTTGATTTCCTCATATCTTTATGTTATTTTTTCAAGAAAAAACCCACCAAATCCCTGAACCAAAGGAAACCTTGGAGGTTATTGGGTTGCATGTCTTTCATGCAGAGTGTGTATGTTGATAAGAAAAACCTCAAGCAGATTGCATGGTTCTTGATACAGAGAAAGGAAAAATCATCACTAGACAAGGATAAGAAAGATGTTGCAGAGAGCTGCAAGTAATGCTTATTCATGGTGGTGGGCTAGCCACATCAGAACTAAGCAATCCAAATGGCTTCAGCATAACCTTCAAGGTAACTTCTCTTCATCAGAAAACTGGGTTTTTGTGGTTTTCACTGAATCCATAAATCTGAATTTGATTTGTTTATAAGTAGTCATGGGGATAGGAAAACTTGTGGGGGCCATTGCCACCCTGCCCACTTTTCTTGGCAAGCAAGAAAGTTTTACTTGCTAAACAGCAAGATTTCACTCATCTGATATAACATGTTCATGTTTCCGAAGATGTTGGTGTTTGTTAACAATTCTTAAGATTTTTCTAATGAAAATTGTGACAGTTTTAGAAAGGTAATCATCGGTGTTTCACAATATATAGCTAGGTTGTATCGTATAATGTCTAGCTTATGAACTTATATATACATCTTGAGCATTGTATTCCAATTCCAAATTAAAGCCTATACAATGTTAAGCATGAAACTTGGAAATGAAGTATTTTTGAGTGTCCAGCATTTGATTTGGTTTAGATTTTGGCATTTGGTGCTGAAATATCGGACAAGATTCCAACTTTTTCAGAAAAACCAACCTGATAGATCTGTTACAAGTGGTTGAACTTGTCTAGTAGACCATTCAAACCCACTTATACCATCTCCTTAGCATTATGATAGAAAGATTTAGAATCTTTAGGATAAAAGGGTTTAGAGTTTGATCCATGTAAACTCTCGTTTTTAGTCATATATACATTTTCAGAAATAAATTATATCAGGCTGAAGTAGTTTTATATAAGGCTGAAGTAGTTTATCATGTCCGACACTTTCCTGACAAAATAGAAAAAATAAGGATGTAACAAATAAGTTGTTGGAATGTTTCCCGTAATTTGATCAAGTTTTGACGTAGATCATATTCAGATCCGATTAAAAAAGCTGATCAAGTTGATGATCAACTGCTGATTGTTGAAATGACTTGTTGATACTTTGCATAATGATAAAACTGATGATAGTACAAATATGAATTGATAGATATGGAAGAGAAGGTACAAAATGTGCTAAAACTTATCGAAGAGGATGGAGACTCCTTTGCCAAAAGAGCAGAAATGTACTACAAGAAAAGGCCTGAGCTGATACATTTCGTCGAAGAATCTTACCGAGCATACAGGGCGCTAGCAGAACGATATGACCACATTTCAACAGAGCTACAAAATGCCAACACCACCATAGCTTCTGTTTTCCCAGAACAAGCCCAGTTTGCAATGGAAGATGATGAAGATGATGCCCCTTCTAGATTCCCAAAGAAGGCTCCTGAAGTCTCCAGAGGAAATGTCCCTGAAGTCCCGAAAACTCCGAAAGCTTTGAAGAATATTTTCTCCTCTGACGCGAAGAAGTTGCGGTCGAAGAAATCAATGAAAATCACAAATCAGCCTGTAGTTGCTAAGTCTGGTTTGAGCAAAAGTGAGGGGCTTAAGGAGATTGACAAGCTTCAGAAACAGGTTCTTGCTCTACAAACTGAGAAAGAGTTTGTCAAGAGTTCTTACGAGGGCGCGCTTGCAAAGTATTGGGAAATTGAAAAGATGATCATTGAAATGCAGAAGAAAGTTTGCAGTTTACAGGATGAATTTGGTGCTGGCACGGTCATTGAAGATGACGAGGCTCGCACATTGATGGCATCGGCTGCTTTGAAATCATGCCAGGATACACTAGCTCAGTTGCTTGAGGAACAGGAGAAATTTGCAGAAGAAGCAATGGTTGAGAACATAAAGATCAATGATGCTCGAGAGAAGTTGGAGTCCCTTAAGGATGCTTTTCTTCATGGCAAGATCGATCAGGAAGGTACCAAGGCAAAAGATAAATCTACAGAAACATTTGGAGAGAAGAAAAACGTCCAACAAGAGCAGAATGCTGGTTCTAAAGAAAGACAGGATTTGGAGCTGTTATCAAGTGCATCTCTGAATGTTTCTGAACTTGCAGAGAAGATTGATGAGCTTGTAAATAAGGTGATAAGCTTAGAAGCTGCAGAGTCGTCGCAGACAGGTCTCATACTGAGACTCAGAATCGAGACGGATGAGCTTCAAGCACAAATAGGGGTTCTGGAAGATGGTAAGGCATTACTGATCGATGGGAAAAATGATTTGGGAAAGAAGATGATGGAAATGGAAGAGAAGTTGTTTAGACTTGAAGAACTAAAGCAAAGCCTTGAAGATCAGAATAACAATCTTCAAACCCATTTTGCTGAAGCTCAGTATCACCCAGAAAATGTGTCCCTAAACCAGAAAACTAATGATTCTGCCAATCCTCTGGAGCAATCTCATGGCATGAAACTGAAGGAAAAAACTGATGAGCAAGATTCGCCGAAGACCATGGAAGATATCCTTCCTGTAGAAGAAAAGGAGCAGGCAACACAGGAAGATGACGAACCAGACTGGAAACATTTGTTCATAAATGGTATGGAAGATAGAGAAAAGTTTCTGCTGAGCGAGTACACGACAGCGCTTCGGAACTACAAGGATGTCAAGAAGAAGCTGGGTGAAGCAGAACAGAAAATCATGGACAGCCACGGGGATGGTCTATTTGATATGACACTGCAATTGCGAGAGCTGAAGAGTGCTAATGCAAAGAAAGATGAACAGATTAAAGTCCTACGCCAGAAGCTGAGCCGTCTTCAAATAAGCTTGGATGAAGATACCGAATCAGAGAAATCAACCTTAACAGAATCCTCGACGATAGAGACAGAAGCAATTCTGATGGATCACTCAGAAGTATCAGGGATTGAACAAAAGTTCAGGATGAACATTGATGAAGTGTTAGAGGAGAATTTAGATTTCTGGTTAAGATTCAGTTCTACATTCCATCAAATAGGGAAATTCGAAACGGAAACAAAGGATTTACATTCTGAGTTGGTGAAACTTAAGGAAAAGAAAAGGAAGCAAGATGGTAGCAGTGATCAGAAGTATTCTTTGAAATCTGATGCAAAGCCACTGTACAAGCATCTCAAGCAGATACATACTGAATTAGGAGTGTGGTTAGAGACAATTGCGCTGCTGAAAGATGAACTGAAGAGCAGATTCTCATCCTTGTGCGACATTCAGGAAGAAATAACAGCTGCACTGAAAGAAAGTGCTGAAGATGATGAATTCACATTCACAACCTACCAAGCTGCAAAGTTCCAAGGTGAAATTCTGAACATGAAACAAGAGAATAACAAGGTTGCAGATGAACTGCAGGCCGGTTTGGATCACGTCACAGCTCTTCGGCTACAAGTTGAAAAATCTCTGGCGAAACTGAACGATGAATTCAAGCTTTCTGGATCAAAGAACCCACAAAATGATCAACTGGAACATTCCGACAGCCGGCCTCATGTTCCCTTACGATATTTCATCTTTGGTGTCAAACCAAAAAGGCAAAGGCATTCGATTTTCTCCTGCGTCCACCCAATACTCCAGAGGAAATACAATGATATTAAATCAGGACTCGTTTCGTAAACTGGCTCCATGTTTTTCACAGCATTTGCGTGTTAATTCTCTCATTTATTGATCCTTGTTTACATAGGCAGGTATGCTTTCACTTTGCTGTAGATGTTTATAGCCAATAGAAACAGCAGGAAATGTCTTGGCATTTTCTTTATATGTTAGAATCATTTTTCTTTCAACCATGTCATTGGAAACTCTCCCAAGTCCAATCCGGTTACAATTTGAGAACGAGAGTATGATTAAAGCTATATTTGATTTTCAAACTATATTATTAAAATTGAAAAAGAAGACTTAAAAAATGCGGACAGTAATATCTGCATGCATACGTTTCACTATATTTCCCAGTCGATACGCTTGCGCAATTCACCCGTATTCTTTATACGTTTCCGCCTTAGTTGTAGCCGAATATGTTATTTTGCGGATCAGGACAGGATACAATACCCACGAACAGAACTAGAAGTAATACAAGGAATGGTTTATGCTGCCGCTATTTACATAATACCAAACTCCTATCTCTACAAAAAAATAAATAAACACAGCATATATCTACCCTAAGAGATTCCGTTGATACCCCCAAGTTATTAAACCGTCTTGGAAGCTTTTCTTAGGTAAGATCAGACGGCGGATTGCAGGCCAGGGTAGCCTCATTTGCCTTCGCCCTCATCTCTTGGGAGTTGTAGACCCATGAGCCCAAGTAGATTGGAGGCTGGTCCAGCCTGACCTTGCTGGGAAGAAAAGGAATCCATGAGGCTCTTCACTAGGTTAAAATCAACATCCACAGGAGTAAATTCTTCATCTCTGTCTTCCCCAGCAGCATTAGATGTTCCCTGCGAATATATAAAGCATCATTTCATTGAATCACATACTTTGCTGAAATCAAAGTATTATAATGGAAGGGAAAAGGCAAAGTAGATTGCAGACAGAATCCTGTTAACACAAATGCATTTAACTACTATTAGTAAAGAGATTATTGAAATGGATTGAACCCAATTCAAAACCCTAGAGTAGTGCATGAAGCAACCGGAAAATAGCATTATATTTCTAAGTTGGATGAACTCTATGCATCTGTTCGTACACCAACTCATTTCACAACGGGAAAGACCAAAAAACTTCTACCTGCAAAAGATGAGAGCATTACCTCATTTTTGGTTTTATTATTTGTGCATACGAAGCTCTTCTTAAGAGTGGTGTTCTTCAGTTCTTCATTTAGAGCATCGGAGTATGTATGCATGAAAGTGTCCTCTCCATCTTCATTGTCCACAGAATGTTCCATGATATCACTACCGTCTTCAGACTCATCTGCAAACACTGATTGTGGTAATACAAGAAAAAGAACAGAATCGCACAAACAGGCATGGCCTTGGCACTACAGATGTTTGATTAGATGAAATTCTGAAAATCTATCCGTGCAACCATTCTTTGCATTTGAAATTTTTATAGCAGCAAAACCTCTTTAAAGATTCTTCAACCTCCAGCATAGAAAGCAAATTGTACATCACATTGCTTGAGCAATATTGCAGAATATAAAACCACAAAAGGTTTTCGATCAAACAACTCTACCTTCAAATAAGTTGCTCCTTCAAAAATTCTAAACAAAAACCGAAAGTTTGCACGACGAATAAAATGAGAATTTGTGTGCATGTATAAATGTGGTCGTATGTGCATGTGAGATAGAGAGCAAGAGAGAGGCCGTCAATGTAGATATTCAAACATTTGAATGGGGCAGAAAAGTTGTATAATTTTGTTAGAGACCTTTACAGACTATAGTTAATAGTTTCAAGGTTAAGAACTAATCATCCATTTGAATAAGAATAATTTTGTTTCAAAAAAAATAAGAATAATTAGATAACGTACAAGAATTGCTGTTAATAAATTAAAGAGTGGGGGGAGACACTAACCAAAATTCATGTCTGAGGAGGATGCTTCTTCAGTATCAACATCACTGGCATCGTCTTCAAGTGCATGTCGCTTCTTCACTGATTCCACGTCTTTCAGGAACCGATCCACATCAAGCTCCACATCGTCCATATCCCTTTAGATAATAAGTAAATCAAATTTTCGAATTACTTCCTTGCCCACAAATATGAAAAGAGGAAAAAATGATTCAAGACACCTTATACATGTCAGCATCTATTGCCATTCAAAACCTTGTGCCAAAATTTGGAAGTTATTACAAAGATAAAAGATTTAACAATGAGATGAGAAAAAAATAAAGACTTTTTTTGACAAATATAGCTAATATCATTCCCATGTTCCAAGGACATGTAGCTAAACCTACAATAAAATATCTCAAGGTCATTTCACCGATTAAGTACTGCCCATGGGTTCAACAAAAAGTCATAGCTCCAACCGGTACTCATGATTGTAATCAGGCAATAAGCAGCAAAATATGTGAACAAACATCAGTAAATAATGGAAGCAAAGTCACTTTTAGCCAGTCACATGAACCTGTCCATGCCAGAATTGTAGTAAATGCACATTAGACTCTCTTCATCACAAATGCATCATTTTTAGCATACACAAACTTACGAACAAAAACATTCATAAACTGTTAATGCCATATCTGAAAGCACAAACCTGTTATCTGGAACCTCTGCTCCCTTGTAGCTTGACATCTTGTCAACAAATGCTTGCATCTGTTTCGCAATATCACCGAGATCATAATTACTTAAGTCAGCATCAGAAGATGGATCAGCATCTAGTGGTTCTTTCAACTTCTGCTTATTTTTGTGTTTAGCATTATAAACATCCATTTCTTTTTGTCTCTCTTGAAGAGCAGTATTCAACTCGTTCTCTCCATCATAAAGCCAAGAATCATCATCAGAAGGTGGAACCTCCTGGTTCTTGAAATCATCAGCTGAATGTGGCATAGCAAGAATCTCATCGATTCGTCTAACTGGAGCACTCATCATTTCACTGAAATAACAGAATCATTATTACAATTTCCAAAAAATGAGGAATGAGAAAACAAGCCTCTATTTGAAATCCCTATTGATATCAAGAAATGTATTTAGATCATATGTATGCCCTATATCCTCAAGGAAAGACAACCATTCACAAGGGAAAAAAAAGGAATGATAAGCCGAGGCAAAGTATACATGTCTAGTGCTATGTTATGATATGAACTATTTAAATTGAGGCTTCTTAGGGATTTTGGAGGTTTTATAAGGTTTAACCTTGTTCAAGAAGAAGGCAAATTTATGGAAGGATTTTGAAGGTTCTGAAAACATGCAAAACCCACTAATTTCCAACCCTCCAAATCAGTGAGTTGAGAAAATTTTCTACCTTCATTTACTTTTCATCCATCCCAAACAATAGTATTATAAAATCTACTTACTTCTTAAAACATGACTTCATTTACCTAACTTACTCTACTCTACGCTCGTTATTTCCAAACAAGCAAACAGAGTGTAAATCTTACCCAATTCTAACATTTGAAAAGTTTAAAGCAATTATTAGAAGTAAAGCAAATGTAATTCAAAATTCACTATTTCCCATTCATCTCGCATAAGATCCGGATCATCTAATGTCCACAAATAAAGTGTCAGCTAACCATGTTTACATTTCAACCAGCACTTGCGTTTCAAATTCATCTCTAATGCAAGTTACTCTCAACACCCAAAAAGGGTTAAGCATCAAAACTGCAAATAAAATTGACAAGACCAAAATAAAATTTATTCAGCAATTTTAAAAATAAAATACCTAGTCCTCGAAAACAAAGCACTGTTTCGGTAATACTCTTCAGCTTTGTCCATCAACCTTTTGTACTCCTTCGATCCCGGCAAGAACCCTTCAAAAAATCCACTCTTCTCCAAGCCCTCCTTGTACGTAGCCCAACTACTCCCTTTCCCTTCCTCACTTTCCTTCTTCCTCGTCTGATACATCATTTCAAATCCACAAGCAATCTTCATTCCAATCTCTGCCTCCATAAACCCCTCCACATCCTCACCTCTACTTGGCGGCATTGGATAACACTTGGATGCTACAAATTTCTGCTGCATTAATTGAGCATACATTGCCCTAGACATCAAAACCGTCACACGAACAATTTCCTGTTTCCCTCTTTCTCCTTGACTCAAAAACTTGTCCATTTTCGCTGCGTATTTCATGGTGTCGATATCTCTATCATAAAAACCCTCCACAGCTAAAGAAATCAAACATGGCTCATGCTTTAAAACCTGAGCTACGGATACCGGAACCCTGACCCTAACCCTATGCATATTCTTTCTCGCCTTCTCGGGATACTCCGATATCCGATTCTTAACCGCTTTCTGAACATTCTCCCCGGCTTTGGATTCATCCTCGTAGTAAACCAAGAATTTCAAAGAATCTATCAAACTAGGGTTAGCTAATTTATTCCGAGGAACAATATGGAGATTCCCGCCGCGAATAAAAACACGATTAGCGGAGGTTTCGGGGGTAATCCAGCGAGGGAGGTGAAAAGCAGCTTCAATAAGAAGGAACTCGCCATCACTATCAAAAACACGGATGGAGAGGTTAGGGAAGTGGTGTGATATCAAAAACAAGAGGTAAACGGCGAACCATTCGTCATCAATGTTATCGCCGAAACGGAGGCTGCCATGGAGGTGAGGGAGGGGAGGTTGAGAAGAGATAGAGAGAGAGAAGGGTTGGTGTTGCCATATGTACGAGGTTACGTGTGGAGAGATGAGGTCAAGGATTTGAAGGTGGAGAGACTGTAGGGAGAGGGAAGGTGTTGAGGAGGAGGTGAAGGTGTCTGAGAAGGAAGTGTCTGGATAGATTGCGTAGAATACGGTGTCGTCCGGGATACGAGAAGGTGTTTCAGTGAAGATTGAAGTGGTTGCCATGGTTGATTGGTTGGCTGCTCCTGCTGCTGCTGGCGGCGACGATGTGTGCCTTCAGCTATTTTACGCTGCGGGGCGTATCCCTCGGGAATGTTCCGGCTGTTTGTGAAGTCAGTAAAAATTTAAAAAAAATCAAAAAATGAAAAGAAGATGAATTAAGATAAAACAAAAAATCAAAAAATGAAATAAAAATTTAACTATAATATTTTCTAAAAAATCCAAACTGTATGTTTTACATTGTAATTAGTAGCATGCATACAAATATAAAATTTAATATTGTAATCTTATTATTGTTAATTCTAAAAAACTATTTCATTGAATGTAAATTATTGATCATTCTAGATTCATCATTAATTTTTATATATTATTAAAATTCAATAATTATTCATTATATTTTAATAATCAATAATTTGATAGATAATATTTGATATTAAGAAATTTATTTTATTATTATTAATTATAAATGTTTAAATATTTTATTTACTCATTTATATAAAACATATATAAATATTTTATTTATATGTTGGCGTGAATAAATATTATTTAAATGTTCATATGAATATATATATATATTTATTTATTTATTTAAGTATATTATTTTGACTTTTTTTATAGGTATTATTTTTTAAAATATATATACATAAATAATATTTATATATTTATATATTTGAAAATAATGATGAATAAACAATAAACATTTATTATACAATGATAAATATATAAGATATATATATTTATAAATATAAATAGCATAGATAACTAATATATTAACTATATTTATATATAAATATTCGTCGGGTATTGTTGATCAATTACTAATACTTAAAATTTGACCATTATTAATAATTTTGATGAATGGATAATCATCGATAATATTTTATTTAAATACATGAGTATCTAAAATAAATTAGTAAAATAATAAAAAAATTAAAAATAATATTAAAAATAAATTTTTTTATTTTTTATGAAAAATTATATCATTTGTTATTTTTTAAAGTTTTAATTTAACTTTTGATTAAAATATTTATCAATTTTTTTATCAAATTATATTTTTACCCTTAATTAAATATTTTATTTTTTTAATTTATCTCTTTTAAAAATCTTGATTTTTGAAATCCCTAATTCTTCTCTTCTTTCTTTTTTCATGTTCTCTTCTTCTTTTCTCTTACTTTTCATTTATTATTCCTTATTCTTCCTCTTTATTTGTTATTTTTTCTTTTTCCCTTTTTTTCTCCCTTTTTTTTTTCTTCTTCCTCTTTTTATCTTATTGATAATTTTTTTATTATTCTTCTTTTCTTTGGTGAGACTATGATATTTATTCTTCTTCTTATTATCTTAAATTTTACTTTTACTCTTTTTTATTGAGATTTATTTTACTATTATATATATATATATACACAAACATATACTATATTTCATGATATATATATAATGAATAAATAAATATTGATAAACACATATATACTACATATACTATAAATATATATCATAAATATATATCGTATATACTATATATTGTGGTATATATTTATTTCATATATTTATCATGAAAGAAATCAAAATACAATAAAAAAAATAAAAATATAATTAAAAATAATTAAAAAATAAAATAAAATAAATTAGATTTAAGAAAAAAGAAGAAAAGAAGAAGATGATAATGAAGTAGTAGTAGTAGATGAAGAGTAAAAGAAGTACTAGTGAATGGAAAGGGAGAAAAATAAAAGAAAAAGAAGAAACAATAAGTTTTATTATTTTTGTAGATTTATATTTTTTGAAGAGGTATTTTAGAAATTATAAAAGTCATTTAGATGTGATAAAATTTTAAAGTATAATATTATGTGAATTGTTAATTGACCCTTTTTTAACAAAAGAAATGATATTTTGTATAAGTAGTCATTTTTTGTAATTTTCTTAGATACATTTATAGGATAGACTTCAACAAAAAAATTATTGATTCTAGATATATAATAATATGAATGAGACAAAATTATTTCAAGCATTGATAAAATGAAAGTATCCTTGTTTCAAAGAGAGGATGACACATTATTCATATTTTATTTAATGGTTAGAGGTGAATTGAAAACTAAATAATGATCATTTTAAATATTTTCCGAAGGAAAATAGAAATGTCTTCTATATTATCCTTAATATGTGAAAGTATCAACATAATGTTATAAAATCATTTGATTTAAATGCTAGATGAAGAACATAAGTCCGATAAACAAACAAGAAGATTATGATGTAAAAGAGCATAACATGAGTGATTTATCATATTTAGATTTCTATATATCTACTCATCTTGTACTTCATTTTAATATAAGATCTATCTATATAAATATCATCATCTACACCTAGAAAAGTTGTAACATTTAGGAAGAGGTTTTGGTTGATCGAAAAGAAAATCTACTTCAACTAGTATGTCATTAGACATGATCATACATAACATAGAAATCACACTTGAAAAAGCATGGATAATTAACTAGAGTTGCAGATGTTGTAGCAAAACTAATTGCAAAAGAGAGAAAATCATCCACATCAAAATTACCTTTTAAGAGATTCATTTAATATCTAAAAACTGTTTAATAATAGTCAGATAAATAAGGAATACGAGGATGAATCATGAAAAAATTTGAATAGAACTAGATTTAAATGTTGACTAGCTAAATATTGTATAATAAAGGTTATTAAATTGAGTATCAGCTATATTTATTAAATTTATAGTATTTTATAATAATATTTATCCTTTTATCCTTCATTTAAATTGGAAAAATACAGTTTAAAAAGTTGAAACCATCAAGTTAGAAACATAATGTAATTTTGGTATCATATTGAAGAAACAAAAGAATCAGGCTATTGATGATGACTAGTTGTAAATTTACAAAGCAAATGCAGTATTTCATCAAGAAGTAAGGACGGATTTCTTGTTATGCCATTCCTGAATTAGGGAACGAAGGGTGTGATTAGGTGTCAGGAACGTGTGCTTAAGCCTGAGGTTTGTCATGGGCGAAGTGTCACGTCCCGTCTTTAACCATTCCTCTATGGCTTCCAACTCGTAAGAAAATCCATCTGCTGCTACATGTGGATTTTTCATCACATCCTGCACCCAACATACAACCAATATTACCCTCCATCATTTCCGTAGACATTGTTTCTGGACTTGTCAGGATGGAGACTTACCTGGAATATAGGACAAAGAAACATGCCAGGAACTTCACTAGCAATCTCTTCATCGGCACCCTCGTTAACAGCTTCACACCCGCCTCTGGCAACTATCTCATCAACCTTTTTTCGTACCCCATTAAGCTCTTCCATTACTTTTGCTAGACTCAGATCTGTTTCAGGTCCGACGTTAATAGACACGCATTTCATTGCTATTCCTGCAAGTTCTTCAGCCAAATCCAAAGGGAATTGACCTGCTCTCTCATCCAACACCTTGACCAGAGCGGACCGGTCTATTTTCATCGTCTCTTCAACAAGCCCAGCCCAGTTTCTACCAGTCAGAAGATGCAATAACAGTACTCCAAAAGCTCGAATGTCAGCTTGTGTGTTACCATTTGCATAATTGCTGCCATTTAGTCCAAACCCACTTACCTTAGCCACCAGATTACGGTCCAGGAGAATGTTGCCAGTTGTCAGGTGGCCATGAATTATGGGCCTAGGCTTAGCCAAGTGGAGATAGCCAAGGCCTGAACATACTTCATGGGCTATTCGGATCCGATCATGCCATCTCAAGGACCGGTTTCGTCTTCCATTGCTTCTCTGAGAAGAAAATAGTGCGTCTCTTAAACTTCCATTGTGCATGTATTCAAATACGATGCTTTTTTGCTCAGAGCAGAACCCCATTAAAGCAACTAAATGTGGGTGTCTGACATTGTTAAGGAGCTTCACCTGCATGTCATAGTTCAATTCCAAGTTAGTTTAATTCAAGTCTTTTGACCTGAAAAGCATTCTTACTCGGACCAGATTCTCATCCATCACATTAACCATATGATCCATGAAAATTTGATCTAAAAAATACATTTTTAAGAAGGGATATTTCTTGCATGTTGCTAGCAACTACCTTGGCAAGAAAGTCTTCATAAGACGAACCATAATCAGAGTTCAGAATTTTGATAGCAACTGCTGCATTATGAATACGTCCTCTATACACATTGGTCCAATCACCACCAGATTTCAATCTGAGCCTCTCAGAAAATCCATCTGTAGCCAATCTGATATCTTCAGCACTGTACTCTCTATACCCACAAGTTAACTCGTTCAACTTTGTCACCATTCCTATCGCATCTTTCTCTTTACAGAACTCCACTCTGCGCTGAAGAACGTCTCTTTGTCGTCTCAACTCTTCGATATTCCTCACCATTTCTGCTCTTTCAACCACTGCTTTCTCCAACTGAGCTTCCCTATGTGATCTTGCCAAGCATGATAACTGGAACTTGTTTGAGAGCTCTGATTGTAGTTCAATAAATGACTTTAATCTGTTCTTGTCTTCTGCTATATCACTCATGATTTCCTGAATCTCTTCTTTCTCAGCATCTAATGCTTTCTTTATTTCCATTCTTTGAGCTACCTCTTCCTTTATCTTAGCTTCAAGTTCCTCAACCTGTAAAAGCGTAAATCACACTTCCTTACAGTAAAAAAAAAAACAAGTGAGAACATAATCAAATTACTGATAAAAGCTTGGCACTTTACCCTGGAATTGCATAAGGATATTACCCATTCAGCTTTTGCGGACCTTTCCGCATTGGCTTTGGCCTCTTCCTTCTTCAACCGTATCAGTTTCTGAGATTCATCTATTTTACGTTTCACACTCTCTGATCTTGCGCCCACAGCCTGACTCGGAACAAAATTTACGGCAAACAACATTAGGAATTGTTCGGTTTGTGTTCAGAAAGCGTGTTTTTCAATAAGGGATCAATTACAAAGCAAATTCCAGAAAACTTCCAAGAATGCGATGACAAGCTTATAGTCAAAAGGGGGTGTTAGAAACGAAAAGATATAATTTTGGTCGCAAAGGTGGACTTAGTTGAACCTAATCCTCTAAATTCTAACTAATGAATAGGACCGTTTATGACATATGCATACATCAGATTAACATGTAGTTAATTATTGAAAAAAAAATTATCAGAACTGAGAATTTTCATTATTGGAAAACCCAGCTAAATTGGACTTTATTGAACAATAATGGTGGGTATGACAAAAAGCTCTGGATTTTTGCTTACCATGGTAGAATCTGTGGCTTCTAGACCAGCAGCCTGAATGATACCATTCTCTTTCTGACAATGTTCTTCTTCCAAATTCAAAGACAACAGATGTTCATAATAATTCTGAATCTCCTCAACACAATTTTCCCACTGATTTTTTGAGTCGAGTGAATCCTTTTTCGACGAGACGGATGATAAGGTGTGAGAATTCTTTGATATGGAGCTGTGATCAGTGAACATTTTGCCTAGCCAGCTTCTTATGTGACCCTTCTTTGGAACCGCAGCTAGTGCTTGATTACCTTCCATGGCCGCTTCTTCGTTTTCTCCTTTGAGCGACACTGGTTTCCCCCCACATATTATATAGAACTCGCAGAAATCCGGTTTGTGCTGATGGATATAGAATGATCCACTGATTGCATTCTTTATTTTCCTATCAGAATAGGAACAGAAATGGTTTTTCACAAACATATTATGTAAATGTCAGGAAAGCCAGGAAGATTAACTGAAAGGAAAACTTATATACAATGGAGAAGATCTCAAGAATGTTAATCCCACGACCAATTTAGTTATCTTGTTTCTGGAGATCAAGTCGACTATGACTTCATGAATAGGTTCATCAGATTTCTCAACTTTCAAGATTTCAGCTTTTACCTGTAACAAAACCATGAGTCAAACGAAAGCAAAATTCAAGAAAATGATGGAATTGAATTCCAAGAACATCAAGAAAGAAAAAGAAACAAAACTCAACCTTTCCGCAAAAAGCTATGTATTTTGAAAGCAACTTTTCAATCTTTTCTTGCTCATATTTCCTGAGAACTTGCAACTTCTCTTCACTGACAGAACTTGCAGGCAGCTTACCAACTGATACAAACCATGAAAGCAATTTTAAAAAAGGGAGAAAACAAAAGAAGAGAAAGAAAATCTGATAGAATTACAGAAGAAAGTTATACTCACACGGGGTGTAAACAAAATCCTTGGAAATGTTGCAGGTGACATGAAGAATGATAATGGAGATTGGATTTGGTTTCCATTTCTTAAGTGTCCAATCCAAAGTCTTGAAACCATCTTGCAAATCATTGCCAACAACAACATACACCTTCTCCGCAGCAAGTTCCATTTCTGATCCAATCACTGCGTTAATTCTGATCAAATTATGTTCCATCTTGCAATCAAGTAAATCACACCCAATTCCATCAAATCAAAGGGGTCAGTGTTTTCAGACGTTAGGACATTAAACATGGACATTTTGGAAGGACCATAAGAATATAAAATAATTTTACCCACTTTCCGGTAGCAAGAAAAACTAATTTATCATATCAAATTATAAATTTATATGATAATAATATATCAAGAAAGTGATTTTTATTTTTTTTTGGGTAGGAGAGAAGGACGGGCACGTTTTGGAGTTTGTCATATGGAATGGCATGGTAGCATTGAAGGGTCATCTTCATGTTTTTTTGTAGATTTTTTTCAATCATTTGGTTGTTGAGAAATTCATAAATATATATATATATATATATATAATATTTTGATAATATAATTGTAGTGTTTGAGATTTTTTTCAAAAAAAAAACATTAAATTTGATGAAATATACGCATCGACAACACAATCCAAAGCACATGGAATGTTTAGTTTTAGTTATGGCTTTTTTATTTTTATTTTTATTTTTATTTTTTTGTTTTTACATATTTAGTGCTATTTGCATATTTGTTTATGAATATATTTTATTTTTCATTTTTATTATTAATGTGATCTGAAATACATATACTTCAAAAGCTTTTTTAAACTAGATTTTACTTGTAATTTTTTTTATCAAAATATTTAAATAACAAAAACCATTATATATATATATATATATATATATAGACATATTTTCCCATAATTTAATTAAAATTTGGTCCAAACACTAATTTTCCCATATAAGATAAATCACATATTTTTTTTTCTTTTTTTTACGGTTGCAAGCTTATTTCTTTTAAGATAGCAATTTTTGATATCAACTGTTAATTCTGTACAAATACAATATCCAAACCTAGTTTAATTTTATTTTTATAGATTAAATATATCATATATATTATATAAATTATTTTATATTGAATATATGAATGTTATTATCATATGTAAATTAATCATATTAAATAATTATATCGAATTTCAATTATATTTAAGTTTAATTTTTCAATATTATTAAAATTTTGAATCATGCTTAAATTAACTCTTTTTTTTTTTAACTCAACAATCCATTTATATAGTATTGAAAGCTCAAATCTAAACCTACTAAAGAGCACTTTCTAAAATATCATTGTCTGCTTAAATAAACTCTAAACCTATTACGATCATAAATTAACATAACCCAAGCATTATTTATTGATCATAATTGATAGAGATGAGCATTCAATTGGTTCGGTTCGTAAATTAAATCAAAATTTTTAACTATGTAAAATTGAATTGAATCAAAATAAATCTTTTTAATTTGATTATAAATCAAACCAAATCGAATTTCGATTTGATTAATTTGATTCATTCTTTGATAATCATAATTTTTATCTATATTTTTCCTTATTATAATGTCCTTTCAAGCATTATTTTCATGTTTTACCCTTTAAAATATCATTTTCATTTCCTTGATCAAGTCTCATACGACTCGTGTGGAATTCGGCTCCTTCAAAAATCGTCCCATTTCCTTGGTCGAGTCTCATACAACTCGTGTGAGATTCGGCCCCTTTCAATTTTGCCTCTTCTCACTCCTATGAGATGAGCACGAGTCATGCTCTTACTCACACGACTCATGTTATGCATCTAAGTCACATTTTCCCTCCTTTTTCTAACCCTAGGATCATAAAAACCAAGTGGGAGGATGAATATAGGGATTTGGATAGTTTTTGGAAGGGAATTTAGAGCGTTAGAATGTGGGGGAAAAGGGGTTCCACCATTCATTCATTCACGAAGCATTATTAGAGAATCAGGTTAGGGTTTTAGGGGTTAGGAGGCAGATAGAGAGAAAACTAGATTAATGATGTATACTTTGTTACTAATCTTTTTTCTTATTATAGCCTTTCATCAAGACGTTCCGTAAGCAGCTGAGAAGCAATCAGGAAAAATAGAAAACAGAGTAGCAGGAACAACAGAATTGTTCAAGATTCGCTTTATCTCTATATCTTTCTATTTTAGTTTTGAACTCTTTATAGTTGTATTTTCTTTATTCTTCATGTTCTTTTACATTATTTCAATCTTAATTATGATTTGATAGTAGTTTGTAGGAATTAGATGATGTTTGAACAAATTTAATTCCTTTCTATTAGTAATTTGTTTAACTAGTCATGTTCTTAAGTTATGATTGATGACTTTGATGTTTCATGGTTAGAACGAGCCCTTTTAGCATACAAACATTAATTTAGTTCTGTTAATCACTTTGAAAAAAGATTTAACTTAATTGAACGAACTTAAGAATACCAAATTGTAACTGACTAAATATAAGAGTTAATTAATTTGAAGGTATAAAGTGTAGAAAATGAACTAAAACATCAAAGCTAACTTAACAATCACGAAAGTAGGGTGTTAAATTAGCTTTGGTAGGTAAAAACTTTTTTTAAAAAAAGAACTTTGCATTTAAACATTGTTTTGAAGTTGGTAATTGAATTAATAATGGAAGGTTTATTCTTTATTCATCATCGTTCATCCCTATGATTAATTATATATTGTGTATACTATAATAGTTGATTAATGCTTTTAGTTAATTAAATAAATTATATTGTTAAGTTACCTAAATAATTGACAAAATCAATAACTAATATTTAGTCGTTCTTGATATCAGATAACGATATCTTTTAAGTTGTACTTATGATCCGTACTTTGACAGTGACGTGATTATAATGTAAAGATTATAAATTTAAAACTTGTTAGATTTATTACATATGTTAATTTAAAATTATTTATATGTCAATATTTTTTACCTTATTTTTCTGATTCAAAATTTAAAAATTAAATCAAATTAAATTTATCGATTTGATTAAATTTTTGGAATTAAACGTGAGACCCAACTTTTAAAAATAGCTTTCCTAGTTGAACAAGGAAACAAATCATTAAGAAAACCGACAACTTATAAATGTAAGATTTAACAACTATCTAATGCAGCGGATTAGATTTGATTTGGTAAAATTAGATTTTATTTATTTTTAATGTCTTTGTCTGGTTTATTTCTTTATTAACCAAATCTTTATAAACTTTATTTTTATTTATCATCCTTATCATAAATTTATTTTTATAATTAATTTTCGTGTACAATTTAACCACCAGAAATTTAATTAATTCGTAATCCTATTTTTTTATAATATTAATTTTTTTGATATTTTTCAAATAATTATATAAAAATAATATTTGAATTTTTAAAATAAAAAATACAAACTATTATCCGACTAAAAGACATATTAATCTTCTCCTCTATTATTTTATTATTGTTATTATTATTATTATTATTATTATTATGTAATTATGGCAAGTTGACCTTTTTAAGCTTGTCATTTGTCACGCCATTCACATCGCCAGCCCATCTTTAAATTATTAATTACCTTTTTTTTTTTTTTATCCTTGAAGATATTTCCATTTTTATTTTTAATAATATCATTAATTTTTTTCTGGTATCAATTAAAATTAATAATATATTTTATTCCTCAATATGATTTTATGAATTTTAATATGAAAATAATAAATATGATTAATAAAGATGTTTTAAAAATATAAAATGAAAAACCATAGTATCATTTCCTCTTTTAAATAGTAATTGAAAGCTAGATAATAATAATACACTTTATTTATTAATATGATTTTATGAATTATAATACAAAAATTACAAGATGAAATATAATTAGCAAGGTTAGTTCAAAAAAGTATGATAAAAAAAAAGATAGATATTTATTAATTATATTCATATATATAATATTAAATGAAATTATCCTTTTGTACATATATTAAATAATTAAATATGATTGATATTTGTTTCAATTAATTCTACAATTTTGTGTTTATACCAAAATAGTAGAGATATCATATTTATAATTAAAATTATGAAATTATTGAGAAAAAACTATAATATTGAAATTAATATTTATCATAATATAACCATAATTGACCATCTTAATTTTAAAAATTGTCATTTTCAGTACCAATTTTTTAAAAAAATAAACATACAATATTTATCATTTATGAAATTAAATTGATAATCTGATATTTTTTTTGTATACTTCCTTTAAATAAATTGAGTTGTTCACCTTATTTTAGCTCTACTTTCATAATAAAAATCATTATGATTTTATTAGTTTGGGTTTTTTTTTATTGAATAGATTGCAATGATATAATTATGTAATTGTAATTTTTGATTAGGAAGCATTCAGGAAGACAATGTGGGAGTTGTTTTGGTGGTAAGCCTTGGGATCAGAGGAGACGATATTTTCCAAGCCAATTTTAGAATCATTCTTGTAATTATCACTTTTCCATTTTCTTTATTATTATGTTATCATATCATAATTAAAACATAAATATAATTACTATTTCCTTTCTTTGTTTTTTTTTTTTAACACAGAACCATGATTATGAGCAACATTAATATTTTTAGTTGTACTCTACTTTTTTAAAATAAATCTCTGTTAAATTTATATATTCTTTCATAGTTTTTTAAGAATTAAAATAATCGTTGTGAAAGTTTAAATGTATTTATTCATTTCATAATTTTTTTAAAAATATAATTCAAAAAATTATAGATTTTTACAAAATAATTTTTAAAAATATCGGGTAATTTCCTTGTAAAATAGTGATTTCTTAAACTTTTTTTTTTAACAATTTTGTCATATTAAATATATCTTAAACTTGTATTAAATTTTTTGAATTTTATATTACATTTTTATTAAACCCCCGAAAATTGTTATTTTCGTAAATATTTTTAAAGCATGAAAATTTTCAAAATTTGCATAATATATGGTTAGATGTTTTCATAGTTTAAGGTATGTATGCATATTTAATTATTTGTAGATTTCATAATTTTATAATATATACACATATTTATCATAAATATTTATATATTAATGATGTTTAGTCTATTTTGTATATATACAGTAATCAAAACTAAGTAATATAATTTTTACACATATTAGCACATTTTAAAATAAAGATGATGTTATTTTTATGTATTTAAATTTCATGATATTCTTTAGCCTAAGATTTTAAAATATTTTGGCTAATTACCCTTTCCAAATCATGATAAATAGCGTATTATAAGAATAAAAGGGTACAATTATATATTAATATTATTGATCGAAGATGATAATTATTGATTGTTAGTAAGTAATGATGATGGTTAAATAATGATTATAATTTTTTAAAAAAAATATATAAATAAATAAAAGATAAAAGTAAACGTAAATTCTTGAATTTAGTTCTGTATCCCCTATTAATTCTAGCTCTCCATCATCCCTTTTAAGGTTTGAAAATTTTGAAAAATAGCAGAAAACTTAAAAACAATGACCTGAACTTATTGCATAAATAATGGATTTTAAAAAATAAATAATGATTATTTGTTTTAATAAGATCGAATGAAAGTAGAGTACCATGATTAAGGAAAGTCTAATATAGGTTGATTAAAAATTAATTATATAAAAAGTTTAAAAATCAGAATATATTGCTCATTTTCATTCTGGGCGAGTTATTTAAGGCCTGCTTTAGAACTTCGGTGGTTGGGCTTGGAAAGCTTCGTCTTCTTGTTCGTCCTAATTATTTCTAAATCACTAATCTACTCTATCATTTACGTTAATTGAGATTATAATGATTGTTAGCTTCCTTAAGGGTACAGTGTATAAATTCCATTAAGCTCAATGGAATTAGGATGAAATCTAATAGACTGTGAATCGCTCAAACGATGCCGTATGAGTAGAAAAATTAGAAATTGACATGCAAACCATGTAATAGGTTCATTCATCAATATATTTGTACTCTATTTAATTGTAAAAGAATATTAACTCATCAATTTTACAATGAAAAACAAATTATCATAAAAGGATTAAATTTGAATTTTGTATATTATAAAGGATCCAATGTTAAGTTTAAAAAATATTTAATGTAAAAGTTTAAACTTAAATTTTAAATGAAACCTCATAAATTATTTTATATCATTATAATAATTTAAATCATTTAATTTATTATCAATTATAATTCTTATTGATTTAGTTATAATTCATAGGAGATTAATTGATAATTAATATTTTGTGGTTAGATTGACGGGAAGATGATATGAAGTGAAGGTTAGGGAAAGGGAAATAACAAAAGGAAAGGGACAAGAGGGGGAACTTAGTACATGTTAAACTTTAACCTAAGAAGATGATTACGTCTAATTAATTAATAATTTATGGTAATATAATATGATTGTTGGGGACAGGGAATGCACGTGCGCCACCGAAAAATGCATTCACCGAGGAGAATTTTGAGCTATTAAAAGATGCTGTGCACGTGCCTTTTGGTCAATGGTCAAAAGCCACGAATTGCACGAATTTATTAAATTACTCATCCTATATCTAGTCTTATGTGTATTAAAGTTATGATCAAATACACGTATCATGATTAAGATTATCAAACCCCATTTCATATTTGAATTTAATCCGCCAATTATTATAAAAAGTAATTTTATAAAGTTGATTCTTCGTTTGAAATTTAATAAGATTTCAATGGACATTGATATTTATTTAAAACAAAATATTTCATACTATACTTATTTTTATAAACATTATAATACATGTTTGAAAAATCTAAATAAATGGAAATAAATATAACATTTTTATATTGAAAGTAAAGTTAGAGAAAGAGAAAAAGAAAAAGAAAATGGAAAAAGCCAAAGATAAGATTGATGAGTGGGATCCATTTCCTTAATCATCATCTTGTCGACTTCACTACTTTCGAGTTTTTATTTTAGATATTCATGATCATCATTCACATGCACATGCATTATTTATAATTTTAATCATATAATTTCTAAAAAATCCTCAGAAATGGGTATTACTTCTTATTGCACGTTTGTTATTACGTGCGATTAATTATTAATTTAGGATTAACATAATTTTCATTATTTATTGATGTATTTATAGTTTATATTATTGATATTGTTCATCATTTTGTACCCACAGAAGAAGAAGTTCAATAATCAATATTTCTGTTTTCATAAATTAAGAGTTAAATCCTTTCCAACTATTATGAATTTCTGTTAGAGAAAGGAAAATAAGAAGAAAGGAGTTGGGTGGACGTATGAGCAGAGGAAAGGGCAGACCATTACCACGTGTGATGTCACATGCCGTTAAAGATGCTCGAACCTCTCCTCAGCAAAACTGCACCTTAAGGATAACCACTGATTCCTTTTCTCTTTTTTTTTCCCCTCCCTTTCCTAAATAACTCGTAAATGTTATTAATCTCCAATAAATATTTTTATTTTATTATTAAATTTAAATATTTATCTGAAGAATTTTATCCATCATTTATTTAAAATTTAAATGAATTCGTTGTAAAATGCTGGGGAATATTAAAAATCTGGTTGTAATTAAGTTTATAAATGAAAAGGAGATAATATTTTCATTTATAGATTTAATTTTAAAACATCATAAAATTATAATTTATATATTGCATGAAAAATAACAGTTCACGTAAAAAAGAAAATGTTAGTTAGGGAAGAAAACACAAAGAAAGCGACAGTTGGTCCTACAGAAAATCTGCGGTTGGGCATCATCTCAAAAATTACAGACCGAACAATGAAACCAAACCAAACCAAACCATCACCCTAATGCTAACCGATTAGGTTCGAATCCAACCAGATTTTAGAAAATTTATTCATTCTAAAAAGACTTGATTGATGAATTATTGGTATGGAAAATGGAATGAGAATTATAATCGGATCGGATCGGATCCAGAATAAAACGGAGCAGGCAGGGGATGGATCACGTAGGGGGAAAATGAAATTGGTTATGGGAGGTGACTTCAGCAAATTAAGGCACCGTTTTAGTAGCAAATAGCAAAGCCATACGTGTGGATGCATAGATACATCCCTCTTCATGTGTTTACCCTTTTATATTATGCATGTTCCCTTATTTTATTTTATTATATAGTTTTATACTTTATATTTATGTCAATGTCAGTCCAAAACCCTGCAGAAATTAGGTCCCATTACCAAGCTTCATTCCCTACTTGCCCCATTCTTATCCTTAAAGAAAAAAAAAATACCATCCATCCTATCATAATTAAAATATCCAAAAATATTATACAACTCAAAATTTTACCTACCAAATTTTAATTTTTCTGTATTTTATGCATAATGTAAACTTAATTAATTTAATTAATCCTTAATTATTTTATTAGATGTAAAACTTTCAGCCGTATACGACTTCTCTCCTTCCCTCTACCATCTCATTTATATGCATACAACCTTGATTCTATAAACTCATACTTAAATTTATAATTTATATTACATAAATATAATAATATATATTTAAATTTAATTATTAAAAAATTTATAAATATTTGAAATAATTTTATAATTTATAAGTTATTAAATTCATTAATTTAAGCTCAAATTTGATTAAACTATCGTCCTTCAGAGCTGAGATGAAAAGTGAAAATGAATAATAAATAATACAAATGTTTGGGGGGTAACGCTGCGATAATCGATCGGAGAGAAGGATAAACAAAATCTAGGAGGGCAGGGAAAGAAGAGGCTTTTTATGTTGGCCGAAAATCGTCCACCATAAAAACAGGGGTTATTTGCTTAGAAAACGGGGCTCTCCGTTTCCCTCTATTCCCGCATCCCTGGTCTCCCACTCATTTCCGCCATTAATTCATTCCTTCCTTCCTTTTCTTTTTCCATCTTCCTCTTAAGTTATTTTGAATTTGGATTCCTTTTCCCCTTTCTATCTTGACATGCATGCCGAGTAGAACCTTTTAAGACACCCGATCTTCTTTAATGCCCTTCCGCCGTAACTTTTTGCAGTAATATTCGTATTTTATATTTTCATTTAATTAAAATATTATATAAAAGATAATGTATTTAAACTAAAATAATCAAATATTTTTCAAAAATTAAATTTCATATTAAATCAATATATATATAAACTTTATGCGAAAAGGACAACTTCTCTAATTTTAGGTAAAAATATGTTTTTTTATACTTTTATAATTTATTTTTTGTTCTCAAAATTTAAAATTTAGACAAAAAATCATTTTCTGACAATATAAAATAATCATAAAATAGACATAATTTAATGACTCTATATATTTACGTAAATGAAAAAAAACAAAACCCTTTTTTGGTCAATAACAAACAACTCTCCGGTGACAAGTGAACTCTGTTTCGTATTCACATTCTCATCGACAGATTTTAAGGAATTACAGAACGGCGAAATTAAGTTTATAATTTAATTTTAAAAAATAATAAAAATAAATTTCATAATTACTTTTATCACAAGTAACAATCATCTGATTTCAATTTAATATAAATAATATTATTTATTTGATATGATAAATATATATATTACATGGATTAATTATATAATTAATATATAAAAATAAAATTAATATTTGTAATTACGATACAAAAGAATCAAATCTAGAATGCAAATAAAAATAATAATTTTAATAGAAGTTTTAATGGCACCATGAAACTTAAATGATGAGACCCACAAAGATAAGAGTCAATTGCATGAAAAGTGGAAAGCTGCATGGAGGACAAGTGTGTCAATCTCAGATAATAAGACAAATATTATTAGGAAGACGGTAAGGACAGTTTCGTAATTTCCCGTTAGGAGCTAGCCCGGATCTTTCGCGACGCTGTTTTCAGACATATTTTCTCCGCCGCAGGGCTATTCCCCCTCCCCCTCCTCTTTTCGTCTTCCATTTTCTTCTCACTTATATTTTATTATTAACCCTTGTATTTGTAATTTACCCATTAAAATATACATATTTATACTAATTACCCCATTTTAACTTCTTTGTTTCTCTAGAACCCCCCCACCCTTTGCCAGATAGAAACGGCTCAAAGCTTATATAACCTGCCACCACCTCCTCTTTCTTTCTTTCTTTCTTTTCAGACCATAAAGACTCACAGTTCCTCTCTATTTACTCTTATACCTTTCATTTTCTAATCATAACTTCATTTCCAAGCTCAAATCCCAAATGGGTTTTGCATGCATTATTGTATGACTGATTAAATCCTGTAGCTATCTAGCTTATACCTCATCATAATCCTATCTTTTCGTGATTTTCTATCTGGGTTTTGCTTCTGCTTGGTGATTATCGCAGTACGATAGTTTCTTTCACTTGTTCCTTGTTTTGATATGCGAAAGTTTTCAATAATGCATTAAGGTAAACAAAGATACCCCAAAAAAGAGAGAGAAGAGTTTGTTGAACCAATGAATTGTTTCATGAGTTTTACTGGAGAAAGTTGTTGATAATTTGTTTGTTTTTGTAAGAAAGTTTTTAACTTTTTATTTTGGATTTTAATGATATGGGTGTTTTGTTTTGTTTCATTCATCAGGTTTTGAGAAGGTTATAATATATATATATATATATATACATATATATATTATAAAGGAGAGAAGCAAATTTAAGAAAAAGTAAGAATATATATAATGGCACCAGCAACAACTACGAACTGGCTTTCCTTTTCACTCTCTCCAATGGAAATGTTGAGGTCATCTACTGAATCTCAGTTCATATCTTATGAGGGTTCTTCTACTGCTGCTACTCATCATGCCTCTCCTCACTATTTCATCGATAACTTCTATGCTAACGGTATGAACTTATATTCTCTTTCATTTCGTTTTGTTTCTTTTATCGTTTTCACTTCAATAGACGAAGGACTCGTGTGACTTGTATCTGGTTTAATCGAAGAAAATCCGGTAAATGGAAGATACGCATGGTTGGGTGGATGTATATGGTTTCTTCGTTTCTAATCTCATCGAGTACTTCATGGCTAAGAACCCAACAAAAGCTGTTTATTTTGTACCACGTCAGGTTTTATACTTGCACCAATTAAGTGCAATGAAACCGACTCAAATCTGCCATCGGAAACCCAACTTGTTAGTTTTCTTGTTTTGGTGTTCAAAATGATATCCTTGAAATATATAGATAAAGAAGAAAGCTTTATTTTCAGGGTGGGGAAACGTAAAGGAAGCTCATCAAGGAATAACATCAACAACAATGGCTCCAGAGACGTCAGTTCTAACAAGTTTTATCGACCCAGAAGATCATCATCATACACAAGTACCAAAGCTTGAGGATTTTCTCGGTGATTCATCACCAGCAATCGTTAGATATTCTGATAATAGCCAAACGGATACTCAAGACTCATCTTTAACGCACATGTATGATCAAGGCTCTGCCGCTTACTTCAGCGAGCAACAAGATCTCAAAGCAATAGCCGGGTTTCAAGCTTTTTCAACAAACTCTAGCTCGGAGGTTGATGATTCTGCTTCTATGGCAAGAATCCACCTTACCTCCGGCGGAGGCGAGTTCATGGGTCATTCGATCGAGTCCAGTGGAAATGATCAGTTGGGTTGTTTCTCTAATTGTACCAGTGCTGCTGCAAACAATGCTTTATCGCTTGGGGTTAATAATAACAACAACAATCAAGCTTCAACCAATAAGGCCATTGTCTCAGTTGTTGAATCTGATTTCCCTAAGAAGATTGCCGATACATTTGGCCAAAGAACTTCAATCTACAGGGGAGTTACCAGGTATAGACCATATCATCATCATCATTCATTCATCTCTGTTCACTTTTGGGTTGGTGATCTTACTGGCAAATCTTGTTTCAGTGGCGATTAAATCATTATATTAATGAACACTAGTTCATCACTAGGCTTTTTCTTTGATTCTTCTTAAAGATACATATTTGGATGATAAATTATTTTTTCTTTGTCTTGGTGATGGAAGTATGAAACTGAAGTTATAGAAAGTAGTAAATTTCTAACATTTGAATGGGTTTGGTTTCCTTGTTATCAACTGATGCAGACACAGATGGACAAGTAGATACGAAGCGCATCTATGGGATAACAGCTGTAGGAGGGAAGGTCAGGCCAGAAAAGGGCGTCAAGGTACTAGTCCTTTTCATTATCCATCCCTTTTCACTGTTGAAATTAAAATAGAAACTGAAAATATTTGTATTCTTGTGCTAAAAGGATTGCTCTACTGTAACACTGAAAAGAAACTTGCGTGCAATTAGGGGTATTTAAGCTAATACACGAGGGATAACTGGGTTGGTCGCTGCTCTCCCTGTACTGGCTAGCATCGCAGAAATAAAAAAAAAACCACTTGTTTTTTCTTCTCTGATGATCATAATTCTCAGTCTCTTCGTGATGATTTGATAGACTGTTACTTTACTTCACTTCTATCCCTTCAATTATACATGGGATTGATTGATTTGTGATCAGATATGTGCCGCCATTTTGTTCAATTTTTTTGGTGCTAGGCTCTTTCCCTTTTCCCATATGGGTCCACCCAACTGCCAAGGTTTTTTTTTTTTCTCTTTTTTTGTCTTGACACCACCTACTGGGCCATTTCCCCCACACCTCCACCCATGCCTCACTTGTCACACAAACCTCAACATGAGGCTGAAAAAATAAAAGAAAAACCCTTCTGATAGCTTGTTCCGTCTCAGGCTATGGCTGGCTTTTGCTTTTGCTTTTATATTTTTATCTTTGTTTTCCCCCTCTGATCAGCCAACCTGCACAAGGTGTCTATGTTTGACCAGAGCACCCACTTTCAACTCAAAA
>CANYBF010574922.1:0-37603 GCA_948192965.1 Dalechampia spathulata | reverse complement strand
ATATTAATCGGTCGGTTCGGTTATTTCGGTTTTTAATGAATCAATAACCGAACCGAACCGAAATTTACACTTTTTCCATTCTCAAAAACCGAACCCAAACCGAGCATGAAAAAACCGAACCAAAATGATTAAATCGGTTCGATTCGGTTCGGTTTATACCTCATTTTGCACAGCCCTACATAAAATTCACTCCTTGAGGATTACGGGTGTGCGAACTAAGCCGACTAAGGGTACTCTTGGGCATTGTAAATCCTGTGTCTTTCCACAAAATGCTCCACAGACCCTTTAGGTCTACAACTTCAGTGAGCTTCCTTTGTTCACCAACATCTACTGATCATTAGGGCATCATGGTTAGGGGATAGGCATCTTCTGGCCCAAATGAAACAGTAACCTCCTTTTCTTTAAATGACATTACCGCCCTCTCTGGCCTCTTCATCACTTGTCCTCAATTTCACCTCTCGTCATGACAATGTTATACAAGTATAAATGGCCCCTGGTGTTAAACGTGAGATGATGGCAATCAAGCCTTAACGAACATTTCTATGATGACAGAAGAGAAGTTTATTTATATATTCAAAAGCAGCCATCGTTTTTGAAAAAAATGTAAACGGGTCAAATATTTCAGGCATTTAAAATTGCAAGTGGTATTGGACTTGCAGCAATAGTGATAATGAAAATGACATAACCTTGAAGAGCAAGGCAGAGAATTCCTATAAAAGACCATGGGAATTCATTGTATATATTAGCATTAGCTTCATGCATTGCCTCACTTGCGTATATAGCTTTCAGATTGTTAGTTTATAGGATGCCTTTCAGTGGTATAGAGAGGACTATGATGATAGAAAATGCTTTGTTCGCTCGCCGTGCAGAATGGCAAACTTTGCCTTGCCGATAATAATACATTTCTCCTCTGAGTCCTCTTGTTTTTAGTCTCTGAAGTTCCTTTCATGTTTGTTGCAATTCAAGCGCTTGGATCTCTCATTTTCATTCTTTTCTAAACTCCACCGACTCTGTTTTCCTGGTTTTTTCTTTGTATTTCCTATGCGCAGGCTACTTGAAAAGGAATGGAATTGAAGAATGGAAGGAAAACGTCAAACATTCGTTTATCTGTATGGCTTTCATAAGTCGGGTAAGGAATTTCGCATTACCAAGTATTTTACTTTCCAGGCTTTCCTGCAAAGAATTTCGCATTACCATCCGATTCCTTGCATGTTTATCACTTCATTTTTGCACATCTCCGTACCAAATCCATCGCCAAATTGATGGAAATGGAGAAACAGAATCATATCATATCCCTGATGTATGACACAATCAAATTATCAACAGTTCCGCATCGGAAAATTATTCATAGAGCTATCAACCTAGACAGTACATGTCTGACGGTGATTCCGCATAATACGGAGCAGTGACAACGAATTTGACTATCATGTAGATTAATGCAAAGGCTAAACCACGTTTTACAACATTAACGAAATGGATAATATAGTGTTGCAGACTCTTTACAAATAAACAGGTGGGACGTTTCTAGCGATCTCTTGAGCCAGGTATGGCATGATACTACACTCGGATACAAATCTATTCTAAAGTAGAGGCTAAAACAAGCAATTGACACTTAACATCTCCAATTGAGTTCCTTTTTGTCCATCTTCCTAACCTACCACAGGGTGTGACTATTCAGTTTCCCTGACTAGCTATACACACCTCCCAACTCTAATCAATTCATTCTGATTAACAACACAACACCTTGGATACTTGCACAGCTGTTCCCTACCACAGCAACGGTAGATAATGCTTACGCAGTAATTACACTGGCAGTACCGTGAGAAGTTGCGGGTTGATTTGCCAAGAAGCGGACAACAACACAGGTAATATTGTCTGCACTGCCTCTCTGATATGCCTCCTGCAGCAACCTCTTTGCTGCCTCCTCAGGATCCTCAATTGGTTTAGTCATTTCAACAGCTTCCTGAGGGGGAAGAACACAAAGCATCAGATGTTGCCAGCAATAGTGGACAAACTCTACCAACAACTATAGTATGAATGTGCATTATGGTAAATTGGATGGTATGAAAAACCTCATTGGTCACAACATCCCACAATCCATCACTTGCAAGGATTAGAAACTCGAGTGAGCTGTCAATCTTTTCCTCCTGCAATGCAGAATGATGTCAGTGACCAAAACACTCTTTTCTGTTGGGAATAGGGAAAGAATTAGACAGCATCAGGTGGATTCTAAATTAATGAACTTCCATCATGTTATAGATTGCTTCGCTGACCATGGGGCATGTAAACTATTAGTAGACCTATCATCTGAAGTTCCATGTGACATTGCAGATACATTTAGTTGTTCACATTTTTTGACATACATCCTAAACTTTCCTTAGTTCACCAGAGAATTTCACATGTACAGTTAATCTAATCTGAAAAGAAACAATTAGACCTGAATTTCTGGATCAGCAACAACATACTGCTTCAAGAGCTTATCACCAAATGCACGAGATACAGCTAGAACTCCACCAACCCTCCAAGTCCCTGTTATGATGTTTTGATCCAATCAGGATATGTAAGAACGTACATCATTGAAAAGCTTTAAATAATTAGATCAAGTATTCAAAGTCCTTGCCTGCCCACATGACAAACCCTCCAGCATCCTCAATCCGTTGTCGCTCATCAGATTGGTCTGGCTTGTGATCTCGAGAAACAGCAATAGCTAATAATGGAAATAAGAGCTATTAATGTAATATCTTAAAAAAAATTAACAAAAAAATTTCAAGACTATCTTACAAACATCATTATATTTGAATCTTACCACTGCCATCTCGACATATGACAGCTCTAGAATCTCCAACATTTGCAACAAGCAAACGATCACCCACAAGAATAGCAGTGGATGCAGTTGATCCAGCATCACGGTTCTGATTATTTTCTGATTTCAGAAATTCCGAGTCTGTGTGGTTATATGCATCGGCTGCAATGCAAAGAGAAAAGTTGGCATGAACAAGAAGCTTCCTTGTCAGATGATGAATTCATAAAATTATTAAACATAAATAATAATAACACTGGAAGCAAATTAAACACCTATAGCAGATTTTGTATCTGAAATGAACTTGGGATGACTGATTAGATTACTGAAAAGGTTGTGTTTCACATATTCAGCCGCACGAGCACCTCCATGGCCTGCCAAAGAAAAGCACAAAAGAAACTTGTAGCATCATCTATGGTACATTTAAAGCATATTACTAGTTCCAAAATTTGTTAATGCCATTTAATGTTAGAAACATGAAAACAACCAGTACCATACTGTTTACACCAATTGATAACTTTTTAGTATTCTTGAGAAATTTTCCAAATTTATAAAGCAGAATTAGAAAGTGACCACATTATGGAATTGGTAGAACAAACTGGTTATATGTGCTACCTCAGCTCGATATCGAGAATAGATAGCAGAAGCCCAAACTAGAGCACACAAACTAATCTACCAACCAATAGTTTGATAATCTGATGACTACTTAAGCAAAGGCCATAATTTGCAAAGCAATTAAAAACGGAAATTTGTAAAGCAATTAAGCATAAAAATTTGCAAAGAAATTAAGCATAGGAATTTACAAAAACCAGAGGTAGACATCATAGCAACCAATAATCTTTGAACGCACATTAATTCATTGCCGCACACCAAAAAAAAAAAAAAAAACGGAAACAAGATATCAATGAAAAGAAACAAGTTAATAACAACTGAATGTAAATTGCGTTCTACATTTGATGAAAAATCTTCCATCACCAAATCTGTATTTTTATTAGCATGTATTCGCAAAATTGAACTTCCAAAGCTCATCACAGTTTATGGTAATACATAAAACACACAAAACATGGACAGAGAGAGAGAGAGAGAGAGACCATCAAACACCCCAAACAGGCCAACTATCTCCCCGTCAACACCATCAATTCTTGTCTCATAAAAGTCTTCCATGGAAGATCTTTTCCCAGGAGAGCTTGCATATCCATAACTGAACTTCCCGTTCTGACTGTTGCATTATAATGATAAATTATTAATCAGCATATTAAATTCAAGGAGTTCAATATGAGGCCTCTATATGCATATCCCACTAGGATCAAATCAGATTGCGCCAACATGCCAAATCCAACAAAAGTCAAAAAGATTGACATAAGGATGTCTTTCGATCATCGAAGACTATGCCCAAGAAAAGAAAACATATAGAAAAGATTGCCAGAAAATAACAGAGACCTCTTCAAATAAATTGAGCTTCAGATTCATTTGCATATCCGAATATTTTATTATTAATTTGCAAAACTAAATAACCACAATACTCAACTACGTATTAACAGATAATTGAATTATATGCATCATTCAAATACTATTCTTTAATTATCTCGCTCAAAAAGTTGATCTTGCACAAATAAAATAAGAACTATGGCATAGGTTGCCAGAACAGGTGAAAAACCAAAATATCAGAAGAAACCTTATCTTAAAAGGAAGAAATAGAACAGATTGCTCAGTTTTAACAGATACCTGGATTGTTCAGCTTTAAACATGATACCATATTTGAATCGGATGATTTCTAAACAACATAGATTCAACTTAGATTAAAAAAGAAAACCCTTAAGGAACACCAAGCAAATCAATCAAGCAAAGGAATAACACCATAATTGAACAGAATGAATTTTCAAAAAAAAAAAAAAAAGATGATCAACATGCAAGACAGGAGACAAATAATTAAACATGTTTAGATCTAATCATGAATTAGAAATCAGACATTGATTAATGGGATTAATTTTACCTGAGACCTCCACCACTGACAGGAGCATCATCAGCATAAATCTGATTCGAATTTGACAGCACTGAGTTTAGGTATCCCATGACTTCTTTCTTCCCTCAAATTCCACCCTTCTGATTCTTATAATTTTTAATCTCTCTTCTCCTGATCAAAGTAAGAAACAAAACTAACAGTGTTTACATTCATGAAATTTGTCTTCCAAAGATGCAATTACTGTCTCAAACTTAACCTGCAAATCAAGCAAAAAAAATCCTGACAGATCAACTGATCAAATCCAAAGATAGCAAAGACAAAAAAAAAGAAAGTCAAAATCTAAAACGATAATATGATGAGATGCTAATTGAAAATTACTTGAGAGATTAAGAGAGTCAAATTACAGGACAAAACGAACAAATAAGAAATTAGCTGAAGCTTAATTGTTGATTATTACCTGATGAGAAATGAAATGCCATGACAGTTTTTTTTTTTTTTTTAACAATTATATATATATATATATATATAAGAGAAAATTCTAGAGAAAAGGCAGAAGCAATTTCTGTTTTATTTGTGTAAGGGGGGAGAGAGAGACAGAGAAGAGAGAGAAGGAAAAATAAATAAATAAATTATTTATCTTCAAAAATACTTTTCTATTAAAAATTGGAAAAAATAAAAAATAAAAATCGTTTTGTTTTGCTTAAAAAAGGAAATGGTTGCGCTATGAATGATACAGAACCGGGTCAATCCTTTGTTTTTGGACCGAGTCAATCCCCATTATTCAATTTTTATTGACAATTGCTTAAAGTTTCTATTTTAAAAATAAAAAAGTAAATTTAATAGCATTCATGGTTAGTGCATAATATATATATATATTTATATATATATATATATATAATTGAATAATTTATTGTATTATATTAACGTCATGATTGCTTGTTGAAATGAATTGCTTTTATTGAGGGGTAGTTATAAGAATGATGAGGTTTACTGTTTCTGATGAATTGCTGATTGTTGATTAGGGAAGCGAAATTGGAGATGATTGGGCACAAACCGGGACAAGGAAATGAAACGGTGGCCTAAGCCCACAGTCAGCAATTGTACATAATCATGGTGGCACTATTCCCTTAAGCATTGCTCACCTGTAAAATACAATTCCAGCCCTTTTTCCGAAACGCAAGTTCCCTTTGATAGAGGCAATTGCATTTGATTGAATGAGACATCACAATAATTGCCTGAATCTTTGGGTTTAGTTGCTTTCTTCTCTTCCCTTCCCTTAAGCTGCAGGCAACCACTAAATCTAAGCAACAGATTCCCGATCTGCATATGCCTATCCTTTGCCTCCCTGCCTTCAACCCATTGTTTCATTCCTTGCGTGGAAAGAAAATCAAGCACTAAAAAATTAACCAAGATTCAATAATAACTCAACCTGATTGATTTAATTTGATTAAAACTAAGTCGAACCGATGTTCACCCTATATTTCTTTTAGATTCATCTCTATAGCTAGTGTGCTTTCTCCATGTGTACGCTATTAGTATAACAGCCAAAAAAAAATCATACATATATGCCTAAATGCATTTTGCTAACTAAAAGGATACTTCAATCCTATGGATCATCAAATCTGTGGTTTTTCTCCAACTTATGGAGAAGTTGAGACAAAAAAATCCAAAAAGCTGGGGGAATTTTATGACTAAAATGAAGGCAGAGGGCTGATACAATGTCACCGGTAAATGCATGGAATACGGGTTTGATTGCCAAGCGTATAAGCATTGCCGTCCACATCTCTGGTGCCAACCTCACTGCTTGATGTAGATATTGGAACCCATTAACTACCCTCTTCACCATTGCATCTCCCTGCAATGGGAAAAAAATTATCATTAGAGTACTGCAAATATCTGTAAATACTTCTGTAACTTTTTCCTTAAGTGCCCAAGCCGTGCAGTTACAATAACCATGCAGAAGAAAACCAAAGATACCGTCTAAATTCAAATCCACCAAAGAGAAGCCTACGGTTACCATTTTATGTGTTAAGAGTTGAAACTTGAAATGGTACCAAGTTCCATTGCATCTGATGGTCAGGGATTTTATCCCGACATCATGATTTGATCATAAAGGACTAGGATCTTCTCATGTTTTATAAACATGATAGATTAATATTAGAAGAATCTAAACTAAATTTAAGTTGAATGATTGAGATTTAATTATAACTTAATAATTAGCTATATCATAATTAAACCTCGATCATTCTTTTTGAATTGAATGGTTGAGATTTGATGAACATAATTTTATCAAGTTTGTCAAAACATGAGAGGACTTCAGTACACTCTTGGAGCAAAACCGAGTACAACTTGCTAATGAAAAGGAGTACTAGGAGCAAAACCTAGTACACTCTTGGAAAATCTGAAGTTAGATTAGTTCGCTTAGGAAACATAACTAAATTGTAAGATGATACTAAAGTGAATTTTAGACAAACCTCGTTACTAGACACCTTTCTTGCATCACGTTTCTCCTCTAATATGCAACCAACGATTTCATCTTGTAGAAAAGTATCAGCAACCTTAATTATATCCCGAACAAGGAAAACACGAACTCTCCACCCCTTCTCAGATAGAATAAAGAGTAAAAGATCTTCAGTGGCACCAACTACAGATCGCATGTCAAATGATTTCCATCCGTAAGTATCTGTAGCATGCTTTTCAGACTTAGAGGCTGCTCCGGTTGACTCTGACGCCTGTTCAGATATTGCTGCTATCTAAATAAAAAAACAACAGGAACAACTTCTAAACATTAGGTAACATATATGGATCCCATGACTAATCAAATCCAAAATCCACAATCTAAAATTCCAAAAATAAAGTCAGTAACCATGAACCATTACATAAACAACTCAATTATCATAGACGAAGAAAAGAAACTACTATGACCAAACGAATTCGTACTCTGAATAAATTGGCCTGTGATCTATCAGATTTTGATTACCATATAAAAATGCATATCATACTGACAAGCAAGGATTACATAGCAAGCACAACACCAATCTTATTATCATGCAGAAATATCATATAGCCTATAAATTGCCAATAACGGAGGGAAATAATGCAAGTTCATATGAAGAGACAGCAATCAGCAACCAAAAAGCAAAGAACAATAATCGTCATAATATTCAGGAAGTGACTCAAGATGCTTGAACCATTAGCTTAAGGTTCAGGATTACCCACACAGTGGTCATGAACATCTGTCGCCTTGAATCATAGAACATGTTATCATAAAAATCTAACTGCAGTAACCAGTGGGGAGGTACACATCTCAACATAGTTCAATATTTCCATTTAAAACAACAAAAGCAAATTTGGTGAAGCATGAGTATATGATTATGTGAAAAAGAAGCGAATCCTTGAAAGCTAGATTGACTGACCAGACGTTCTAACCGATTCCATCTTATAGATCCATCATTACAGATGAGAAGCTGCCTCAAAATTCTTCTCATATCAGGATTTGGGTCTGCCAAAAGCCTCCCTATGACAAAAGGATATGCGCTCTCAACGACTTTGAAATTAGGATCCAGAACTTTTGCTGTGCCTTCGAGTGATCCAAGTGCTCTTATCACCAAAGCATAATCCGGGGGAAGGGAGAAGTCAAATTCGTACATAACATCATATAGTTGGCTCATTATTGCCTGAAATAGATACAAGCAAAACAGCATCACTTGAATATTTTTAGTGATTTCTATATTTAAAAAGCAGATGTACAAATTAGGGCTCAGGGGATTTTTAATATTCATTAGCTGTCATGCATCCCCCTTCACCCTGTGTCATTAGTAATTCTATAATTTGATGTGCCTATCCTATGTGAACATAATCTAGAGAATGAAGGAACTCATTTTGAACATAAATGAAAATTTTCATCCAGCAATTTACATAGTTTAGGGGCATTTTGCATTTAATAGAAGAAACTTTTCATTAAATATGTATATTTTGAAAAGTAGACATTTCATAAATATAAATATTTGAAAAGGCATTGTTTGGTTTAAAGTATTCATAAGTTTAATAAAAATAAATAAGGTATAGATATATAGATACCAAATCTCATAAGCGTTAAAAATGAGAGATTTCAAAATACCTTTTAGGTGTCAAATCTCACAAAAATGAAACATTTGGTGATATTTCATGAAATATGCATATTTTATTCTTAATTTTACAAATCAAACAAAGCATTTCAGCAAATGTACACATTTGATGAAATGCTTCATTCCAAAAGACTCCAACCAAATGAGCCCAAAGATACAAAATAACATGAAATATAAAAAAAACGTGTTCCTTAATAGAAGTGCTACAAACCTCAAAATCTCGAGATTGTCTTGTTGCATCACCAAAGGATGCTTGTAATGCATCTGATACTGATTGGATGTCAACTCCTTCAGGAATAAATCCCAATGAAAGAAAGTCATTTGCCAAACCCAGGGAGTCACGATTAACAAAGTGTACAAGCTGAAAAGATAGACACTAATCAACAAATATCAAATATGAAGCAGATATTATCATTGTCCTATGAATGTCCCACGAATAATATGTGCTGGCTATACAGAATCCACTACAAATATAATCACCAGGGAAACCCAAAATAATGGATATTTTCCTGACAAATAAAATCATAAACCTCCCTGAAAAGAAAAAAATCCTCCATAATAAGTAAAGAGTAACTGCAGTCCTATAGTCTGAACACAGGTTCTCCAGAGACACATCCAAAAGTGGACAAGTTTAGTATTTGTACATAGTCAATAGGCTTAAGAGTGTTGGAATAATAACATAGACATGAAGTTGCAACTTGTCACACAAAACCAATTACCTTGTGACAAGACTAAATCTATGTTACTTGTATACTACTTCACTTGCATATATCAGATGTAGCATTTCACAATCTCCAACACCCTCCCTCAAAGTGCAATTGGATATGGTTTAGTTGTCACTTTCTAAACATTTATTTTATTGCTAATGAACATTGACCATTTCTTTTGAAATTCCAAGATCATAGACAAGCCTAGTCTCCCTCACAAACCCATTTCCAAATCTTCAAACCTGAGCTTATGATCATCCGACTATTATGTCATCTTTGACTCTATACCATATACAAATTTTATGGGTGGTGAAAGTGTTGGATCTGTAACATATGAATGGGATTAAAACCCCATGTAGGAGAAAACCAAATCATTTGTGCCAAAAACCAATGTGCTCTATATAAATATATCACTCAACTTCCTTGTATTTATTAAACATGGGATTCATTATCTTTGATAGTGCTGAAGGTAGCAATGGCTTATAACGATATTGACATCAACATAAGCCATTTATGAAAGTGATTAGGTTCTCCGATGTTGAATGTAAGAATGCGACAAGGTCTGTACAATTTAAATAAAGTAATGCCTAGAGCTTATCTTTCTCATGTATATACTAGCCAAGCATTCAAATGGAGTTGAACACTTTAAAGCTAACAGATCGTGGTACATGGATGCAAAAGGTTTTCCCAAAGTCATAGAAAGCCACAGAATCACATACGCATGAAGAAAAAAATATGGTTCTCGATGTAGATCATCAACCAAACAGATTATGTCACCTTCCCTGATCATTGCCATGGATGAGATAGATTGAGCGCTCAATGGAGGGAGCTCTACAAACCTCTGGGTTTCAATTACAAGATAATTCTTTAATCTCAAAGTTTCAGACTTGGCTTATAATTTTCTGCTTATTTTATTTCATACTATGTATATAGACATACAAGCTAATAAAATAGAAAACCCTACCAAATCTAATAAAATAAAATAATGAATCCTATGACAAATATATTACCTACTTAATAAAATAAACTAATCGTAAGTAGGAAATCCATCAGTAAGGTACCATACTTAAATAAGAATATTATTAAAATAAAATTCCTACTAATAATAAAAATAGATAAATATCAAATCTTTAATTAGGAAGAATATAGTATAAATCTGTAACAGATTACCATTTGAATCAGCCCCACACGGTAATGGCGAGGAATATCCCCCATCATTCCAAAGTCAAAATATGCAAGAAAGCCACTGCTAGTAGCAACAAGGTTTCCCGGATGTGGATCAGCATGGAAAAATCCCACCTCAAGCAGCTGTCTCAAAGAGCAATATAAACCCTGCAAAACAAAATTAGAAGGTTTCAACATTACTTGCTTTTTTGCCACAATGGTTTGCGACAATATAACTGAAAAAAATGACAAGTAGTTGCTCTATATGATGGGTGCCTATACCTGGTCAATCAGTTTCTTTCCGTTCAAACGTGCCTTCTTTAATGCTGCTTCATCTGTTAATTTGATTCCATCTATCCATTCCATTGTAAGCACACCCTTGCGGGTCATGTCCCAATAAATTTTAGGAACTTTAACCAAATTTTCTTTCTCATGGTCCATGTTATTCCCAATAGTGGCATTTTTATGAGCCTTTGAACCATCACCTGATGAATGCATAGAGAACCCATTGATACAAGCAGATAAATGACAAAACAGAAAAGGATAATTTTCTACCTTGTTGTTTCATGTTTTTGCACATGATCATATGTTTCATTTCATGACAAATCAATATTCTGTGTTAGAAACCGTTAACAAAATAATGTCAAATTATGTAATATCATTATGTTTGCTAATGTAGTATTAGACTTTATTTTTTCAGTTTCTGACTTGACTTTTTTAACAAACTTGATAATATGATAATAGTTTTACATTTTTACCAACATAGTTTTGTGCTTTATTTTTGTAACAACTTAATAGCATGTGCCTAAGAACATTATAAAAATAGTACACTTATTCACATACAAAACTTTAAAATTAATATTTTTTAACAATTCTACATCACAAACTAAAAAATAACATAATTCCATGTTAGTGAATATATCAATATTGCACAATTGGTGATTATTTTGCAAACAATTTTTCACATAGATATCAATTTGTCACATAATGAAACACATGATCATATATATACATACATACATAAATTTAAAAAAGAGGGTAAAAATTTGTATATTTCATGCAACACAAGTATGTACAACCCAGCAGAAAGTTAATAGCTGCGTGACATAAACTACTAATAAGTAGAAATAGATACATAAATGAATATATGTGGATTGGCAAATTAACATTCATATCTGCATTAGTTGTAAACATGGACAACATACATGGATCACAGCCATAAAGAGATGCAAAACGTTCGGCGTTTTTCCCTTCTAGGACATAATCGATTTCATCAAACATGTGTCTAACCTGTTCATTCAAGATAGACCTGAAGATGTCCATAAGCACATTAAAAAGAAAATGAAGATAAAAATAGCAAACTAAATGAGAAGTGCCAACAAAAACTATCCATTGAATAAAACTTAGAAGGAAACTTGGTGCATGTTTTAAAATATATGTACATATAAGAGAATATTAAAGCTACCAAGAACTCATAAAATCTTCAAAATCTAAATCATACTAAGTACATTATGATCCAAAATAGATCGACTTTGATGCAGCACTCTATTTTCCAACACCAGATATTATGATGCAAGCCTGGGTTGCTTTTAATACATGTGCAGACTCACAAATTTTGTGCCCACTCAAAAATGAGAAGCAGAAAATGCAAATTTCAGTTTTTGCATAGTAATCCTTCAAATCAAACAGTTCCATGGGAGAATTTACGAGCATAAAATCAAAATTTAGGAAAATCAGCAACTGCAATCAATTATCATCAATATAGAACACTTGGTTCTTATTAACTCCCAAAGCTTCATCAAAAGTACAAGCAAGAAAGATATGCATGATTTGTAGAAAGCTCACCATCTCATTCACTGCTACCAATAGATCTTTGCGGGCCTTGGCAAAACGCTTTAGTTGGCCACCAATCATATGAAATAGCAGCGCATCAAGGGTCAACAACACTGACATACCTGGTCTCTGCACCTTGACAGCTACAAGCTCACCAGAATGCAGATGAGCTGCAATACTTATAACAATCAATGGAAACATTTAGTCTGGTGTCATTTCAAAAACATAGCATGCTCTGCTGGACACTGGCAGTCTCATCGTGTGAAGTAACATTGACAAAGAAAAAGAAATGGCCTAACAAGGATATAGAAAGGGTGAAATGCACAAATGAAAACAAAAGAACTAGTGGCTCCAGTTGTTTAGAAAAGAGTATCTAACCTTTATAAACCTGCCCCAAGGATGCTGCAGCAATAGGCTTTGGGCTTATGTCGGCATACATTTGTGATATTGGGACTCCAAGCTGGGATTCAATAGATTTAAGTGCAACATGGGTAGGAAATGGTGGTATCTGATCCTGGTAAGAAGAGAAAAACTTAAAGCGTAAGGGTGAAAAATAAAGGAAAATTGGAAATGATCAATGAAGAATGGAACATGACTCGTTAGTGTCATTAGGAAGATGGAAAAGCTGTTGCACCTGCAACTTAGCAAGCTCCTGACAATATACAGTTGGCAATATATCTGGTCTTGTGCTCAAAGCCTGTCCTAGCTGCAGATTGAAACATCTTTCAGCAAAAATGCAAAGCCAGAATTTGCTGAAGTCTTAATATTTTATACTTGAAATTTGATTTGAATAAGATAGATCTTAGGGCCTGCTTGTTCTCTATCTCTTGAAACATAAAATGAACATTTAGAGATATAAATTCTTTGTATATTCATGTATTTCAATTTATACTTATTTAACTATATTTTACATGATTTATTTTTTAAGAAGTATAATAAAGTCCAAAAAATGGGAAAAGAAAAGGAGTCAAAATTATTGGTAGGAAAAAATTTCAAAATGATGCTTTCACAATTAGTAGCTCTTATGTGTCCTAATACCAATTAACTACAGCTATTTTAACTTTATCAAATATCTTGAGCAACTGCTGGGAGTCAGCTACCTCTCAACAACTAAACATCCTATTATCCAAAACAGAGGTCTAGACTGCGAAAGAGTTAAGATCTGTCGTGTTTCATCCTTTGTACAATTTCTTAACTGGCACTACGGAGACTGGTGGCTACCCGATAACCCAAAAGGACCACATGAAGTCCACATTCTCAACCAATAAGAAACATGCATTGATGAGGGGAAAACAGATGCAAATAGAAGATAAAAAACTTTTAGCATGTATCCCAGATTCACTGTCCGCAGATAATGGCATTCAGCAGAACAAGGTAGAGAATGAAATAGAAGAAGATTACATGTCTAACAACAATGTCGCATGAAAACTCGCAATATGCATGAAGCAACGCAGAGCTCACTGATTTAATTGTAAGAGAACCAAAAACATTAAAAAAAAATGATGATAGTTTGAAATTTTAATAACAACGTCACTTGCCTTGATGTAGAAAGGGCCCAAGTGAATTAGAGTTTCACGAAACTGCAAGAAATTGCAAATCTAGCTGTAAATTCTGGAATACATATAGTTCCGTTTCTCCGCAGTAAGATTAACAAACAAGTTTTTGCTATATCATACCTTGATAGCACGTTTGTTAATGTCTCTAACAAAAATCCGCCAAAGAGTTAACTTGAGCACATGAAAAGAAACGATAGCTGCTCTAAACAAAGCTAAAAATGGACCAAATCGGTAGAAAATAGATATCCTTTTGGAACTATAAGTCCCAAGAGCTTGTCCAAATTCACTTTCAAGTGATTCCTTTCTCAATTTCGCATACTCGGCGGATGGCCTTTCGCCATGTACACTGGTAAAACCTGTGGAGAATCTGCACCAAAGAATACACGTAAATTACAGTAATGAAGGTTAGTGTTAATCCTTATAGAAATGACATATAATGATAATGAGCTAAGTTACCTTTGATGGTGGATGTAGCGTAGAAATAGATCGTCTCGATTCCTTCTAATTTCAGCATCTTTATGACCTTGTGTTGTAAAATTCCGCGACAAAACATTTACATTATGACGTGAAGCTGCATTTCATGAAAATTTCAAAAATCAGCAAGAAGAAATTTAAATTTAAATACAAAGTAAGAAGAAATGCGAAAGCAAATATATACAGAAGATGATTGATTACATCTGGATAGAAGTGAAGCATGGCGGTGACGCTTGAGACTTACAAACACATTCCTCATTGGCAATTGCGGGATCTCATAAAAGGAATGAACAGGAACAGGACTGGCTCATGCTTTCGCAGAGAATGTGTTTGTCGAAATGCTTGAGCGAGCGGAAGGCGGGAGTTCTTTAGCTTTCGATGTACAGCTAAGGCGACCAGGAAGAAGAAATGACACCTATCTGGTCACTCAGCAAACTGCCATGTTTGGACCCTAAGTCAGCAGAAGCTAATGGGCTAGGCTTCAATAAAATTATTTACGGAAGTTTTTATTTTTTATTTTTTATCATAATAATTTTCATTAACCTCTAAAATGTTATTTTCAAAAAATTTCTAAGAATAAAAATATTTCTATTTTTATTTTTTTTATCGATTCAAATTAAGTATATTTTTCATTCTCTTTTTTATTTTTTTCATAAAATATATATATATATATACTATGTATTATATGTTATATATAATAAAATATATATATTCATTATATATTTTATATATAAATAAATAAATATTAGCTTATATTGATGGAGTTATATATTTCTAGAAATATTTGTAAAAAGATTATTATATTCCTAAAAAAACATAAAAGAATCTTTTATGATTCTAGCATGTTTCCATTGATTACGTGCTCACAATTATTTCTTGCAGCACTAAAGGCCCATATGATTATTTTACAGCTATTCTCACAGGTACAAGTCCTATTGCATCTTATAATGCAATGGATCTTCCATTGTTTACTTATTCTTGCACGATCTAAGTTGATTCAGGAGCAACCAGCAGGAGAAAATCCAAGTCTTCTGTTACCGAGATCATGAACAACATCCAAAGTCTGCTGCTGAGAATTCCCAAAAATCGTAAATTCATCATCATCGTCATTCTCTGCAAATGCCAAGCAGATCTGCTTTGCACCCTTTATCTCTCTCAAAATCCCAAACACTTGGATCTCCACTTCAACTCCGCCCTTGAAGATAAAGCTAATCTTGGGTACGGTAACTGTTGTATAACCGCTTAAATCATAGCACGTATCAAGAATGGAGACCCCTGTGGTTCGTGGATAGTTTTTCATGAATTCCTGAAACTTTGAACGGAATACGGAGTACACCGATGGTTGCAACCGTGTGATGACTGTACCTGAGTCGCTGATGGCGCCTGCCTTGGCAAAAACTGATTCAGAAATGGGAAGTTTGTACCCACCAACGGTTATTCCCGTTATGTCAATGCCATAAAAGGGTGTGCCTTCAAAATCTGGTGAGAAAGGTGTGAATTTCACGGATTTTGGGAGCCTGCCACCAAAAGTTAGGTGACCTGCGCTTGAGCCAGAAGTGGATGGTAAACAGTAGGTGAAGAGTTTGTCATATTTGTTGCCTGTTTGTAATGCTAAAGATAACTTGCTAGGTCCAAGTCCTAATATACCAGCTGATCGGCCTAGGAGACCGTTGTTGTTTTGGCCACATCCAAACAGGAAGTTTCCCAACACATCGGAAGTTCCAATGGTTAGCTTTTCGGAGGCGAAAAAACCGACCGAGTAGCTTCCATCGCCATACTGGACCTTGTATAGACATGTTGAGGCCTGGCAACCCTTGGCAGCACCTGCATCAATGAATACATTGAATTAACAAGACCAGCACCAGACGGGAGAATGTCTCGTATGAATTTTTTTACACTCCAAAACTTTTTACAGGATCATGGGATGATGATATATTTTCATACCCGTCCAGTTAGGGATATGTCACCCGATTCCAGGCAAGAAATGGGTTCATTGAGATTCCGATTTTGTTTTTCCAGAAAAAGAGAGGAGATAATATTTACCAGAATTAGTAACTAAACTGCAGGACTGTGAAGAACAAGAAACATTCCGGTAGGAGGAGGACTTGCTAGGATCAAACTTAGGCTGTGATTGTTGATAGCAAGAACCAACGCATGGCTCGCACTGGGTCCAAGTGATATCACTGCCAGTGTCGAGGAGGAGCGTATAATCCTTTTTTGGAGTTCCGAGGGACAAGGTGGCGACGTAATCGCCTATACCAAGGGGAATTCCAGATTGAATAGGTATCTCAGTCTGCATCTGCTTAAACTGGGCACCTGCGGCCTTGTTTTTAGAAAATCTAGCATGCATGGAATTCACTCGACGTTGATCTCGAAGCAGCATCTCCTCGTGATGATCTGCTGAAATTTCCGCTCCTTTCTCATGCTTTAACAGTTCATTGCATGGGCCGTGCTTGTTTACTACCCGTAAGGATGCACCTTCCTTCCCTGAAAAGGTTTTCACCACACACTTCACTACGAAACATCCATGAAGAAAACAGGAACATGTACGCTATAACTTGGAGCTCAATCGTATTATATGGATTCGTATATAAAAAAAGCATACGTCAGGAATACATTTAACTAAGTTCAATCATCTCCGAAACAGATATAATCCAAATAAGAGTGCATTGAAATTTAAATTGGTAAAGATGTGACCTTTGGATGATTGGTTGCAGACTGTAGATGGGGAAAGAGAATCAACTCTAAAGCTGTGGAAAGATCCATGCAAAGAGGAAGAAGGGTGCGCAAGAAGAAGCAGGGCAATAATGGAATAAGTGAGCGAAATGGAAGACAATGGAGTGGTAATTTCCTTCATTTTATTTTTGCTTGTTTACATTCCTGAATAACCCTTATATATATATATATATATATATAACTACGAGCCATGGAGAATTGACAATATAATTATTCCCTACGTGACTTTAATAACTTAATCGTCAAGTTATTTCAAATTTATTATAAGTGAATTAAATTGTATAGAAATATAAGGTTTTGTAAAAAATTATTTATCATTTTTTATAATTATCTCTTATTTAACAAAATTATTTGATTAAAAAAGTTAAATTCAATTGTTAAATGTAAAATATATATTTTTAATTAGGACAATTAGTAAAAAAAAAAACCGAAAAATTGATGATTGGTTACAAATTGATCTTATTATATGGGATTGATACAATTTTATTTGATTACATGAATACTTGATCAAGTTGCATTAATAAAAGTGAGTGTATGTATAGGGATGTTTGTAAGGTAGAGTTGAGGAAATGTAGAAATGCAAGAAGGGAAGATGGGAACGCACCATGTAATATTAAAGATTTCAAGAGGAAGTGGTGGCATTGGAAAAACAGGAAAAAGAAAAGACAGCAAGTGTATCTCTCCGGCCACCCACTAACCACACCATAGCCATAGACAAAGCACATTCCCTTCACCTTATTGGGAGGCCATGCTTGTTGACTCCAAGTCAAACTCCCAAGTGGGGGAGATACCATTCTTCATTTATCCCCTCAAGCCCTATTGGTCCTTATAATTATTGACTTGGAAAATCACCACCACCACTTCCCAACTTTCACCCATTTTTATATTCTATAATTTTTTTATTAATTATTACAAATTATTTATTTTGATATTAATTAATATAAAATTATTATATTATAATATTGCATCTTCATTTTCTCACTAATCACATCCAAATTTCACATTTAAATCTTCATTTCTTTTATTTCTTATGACTCAGAAAAAGAAAGATATTATATTATATATTTCATTTCCTTTATCAATATTTTGATCTTTTCTAAATCATGTCAACTATATTAAAAAAAAGGTAATATTTTACTGATAAAATGCTTATATTTGATACATATAATGTTTATATTAAGATATTTTACAAGCTTAATAATAATAAATAAAGTAGAAAATATGAGATATTTATGAAAATAATATCTAAAAAATGTATTTTAAATTTTAAAAATAAGATACTTGAATTATGTAAAAGTTTATAAAATATATATTAATTTTATAAATAAAAGAGAATAATTGAATATATAATTTTAGGTATGATTTAAAGTTTAAAGAAGTAGGATTGGTCAAAATGGGTGGAAGAGAGATGTTTAAGAGAAAAGGTATGAGGATCCTAAAATCACCAAATGACTAAATTTTAAGGGTTAATGACAATTAGGCAACTAATTAATGTAATTACAGTATAATAGCAAATAGTATTTATATTTTGAAAATAATTAAAACTCATATTTTTAATAAAGAAAAAAAGAAAAAGGGAAAATTACATTGAGAAGATTAAGATAGGTGATTGGTTTAATGAGAGTATAGCTTGGGATTGGCCTAGTGGGCTTATTTTCGTCTCAATACCCAAACAAGCTTAAGTAAACTTAATTAGCGACTAAACATGATTAGCATCTCAACCACAGTTTGCAGAGGCAAACCCAACCTTTCCTCCTCCAACATCGTAAACCACCTCCAGATTCTTCTGCTGCGTATTCCCTAAAATTGCCTTCTCTCTGGCGTCACGATTCCCTGCGAAAGCCAAGCACACCTGCTTTATTCCATTTGCTATGAAAATTCCCTGTTTGTCTACAGCCACGTCTACCCCACTGAAGGATATCACAATTTTAGGCACGTCTACTGTCTTGTAGTTGCTAAAATCATAGCATGTGTCGAGTATTGATAAGGGGCGCCCCATCGGATACTTGGCCATGGCTTCTCTGAATGCCGACCGCAGAGCAAAGTATACTGCTGGTGGGAGACGTGTAATAACAGTGCCAGAATCTATAATCGTGTCCGAACTTGACAGTCCCAGCTTCTTGCCTCCAACGGTGATTCCAGTCATGTCCAAGTTATAAAAGCTGGAGGGGGAAGATGAAGTGGATAAAGGTGTGAATTTGAGAGATTTTGATTGGGAAGAGCCGAAAGATAGGAAGCCTGTTGCGCTAGATGATGCTGGGAGGCAATAAGAGAAGATTTGGTTGTATTTTGAAGCGGTTTGTGAGACCACAGAGAGTTTATCGCGGCCAAGACCAAGTAGACCTGCCGCATTGCCAAATAAGCCTTCGTTTTCTTGACTGCAACCGAAGTAGAAGTTGTCGAACACCTCTGTTGGTGAGATGCTTAGTTTTTCTTTGCCTAGGAAACCCATGGAGTAAGAACCATCCCCGTATAGGATGCCATAGCTGCATGTTGATTGAACACATCTTGAAGGGTTACCTGAAAGATTGAAAAAGAAAAACAACTTTGTTGGTTTAAATTCATGTACACCGACATGACAACTTCAAATAAAAAGAGAAATCCAAGCAAAAGCGAGTACGGTTCAATACCTGTGGCAGAGATAACAGAAGTGCAGAGAGAAGAGGAGCAAGAAATGTTGGAATAAGAAGTTGACTTGGCTGGATCGAAAGTTTCTGCAGCATTACAACGAGCCCAAGTGAGATCACTGCCAGTGTCAAAGATAAGGGGCAGCTCCTTCTCTGGCGAACCAAGTCCAACGCTGACAATGTAATTTCCAGTGCCAAGCGACGCACCACTCTTGATCGGAAGTTTGGCAGCACTGGTCCGAGTCACGTCGGAGAATTTAGAGTGGATAGAATCCACCCGAGACTGATCTTGACGTAAAATTTTGCCCAGATTAGTAGTACTTTCATTCTGCTGTTTCCACTGGGAGCATGGACCATGCTTGTGGACTACCTTCAATAATGGCTTGCTTTTGCCAACTGATGCAACCAATCATTTCAGATTGTTAATCAATATAAAATCAATCATAGATGGTAAAAGGGTATGCAATTCAACAAAGTGCACCACAAGAGTGAATTGTAGTAGTTGGAGTGTCTTATTCATGATAGAAATTCTTGAAAAAGCTTCCCATAAAAACTAATATACTTTGTAGCAGCCAACGAATTTCTTTTGTTCAAACTACACTGTTGAATATAATGAGAAGAAGGGCAAATAAATGGTACCACGCTCTTTTTTTTTATTAAAAAATCATTAATCATTATTTTTTATATTTATGAAATCTATTTGTAAATTTTATATCAAAATTATTGGAGGAGACGATTGTATGTATACCTCTGATGGAGTGTTTACATTCAGCGGATGGAAGAAGATGGCTGACTTGAATGGTATGGATGAGTTGGAGATCTTGGTGTTGATCATCTGTTCTTCCTTGAAAAGGAGAGGAGGAGCCATTGACAAGGCATACGAGAAGAAGAAGGGAACCGAGCAAGGAAAAGAGAGACAAGGAGGAAACCATGGGAACCCTTCTTCCTCTTCTTCTGCCACTCGCTCTTTTTAGGTGTTAAGCTGCAAACATCTCATATATATATATATATATATATACACAGACACACCCACAAGCCAGGCAGAGGAGAAGACCTTAATGATGATGTTTGATATGTGCAATCAATTGGGGGAGGGGTCCTTCCCCGTATCTTTCTTTGGAATACTTTTCAAGTAATGCATGTTTCTTTCCACCATTAATACCTAATATATTCCTTTATACTTTTAAGATAATATCGCATTTTTTCCTATAAAAATATTTACTTACACGTCATTTTTATATTTATTATTCCAAAGAAATTAGTTTAATAATATCTCACCAATTAGATTTGATATTTTTAATTTTAATTAATTATTCATTAATTATATTTTTGTAAAAATATGAAATTAGCAATATTTGTAACAGAAGCCTCAATAAGTGGAGTAAGATGAAAAGTAACGGCTAAAAGGAAGTTTCGCGGGTATGCCGGTACGCCTCTCAACCTTCTCCGGTAATCTACACGTCCATCTTCAAATACAATTTCACGCCGTCAAGTAATTTAAAATATTAAATCTTAGTTTGTGGAAAAAAGCACAAACTCTGACGTACGGTGAACGGAAGACTGGGAAAATAGAACTCTGACGTACGATGAATGCCAGTTCTATTACGACATGTCATAATAATTCTATTTCTGTTTTTTTTTTTGGTCTATTGATTTTTTGTTATTTATATTGAATTTACAACATGCAAATATCTTACGTATAAAATTTTTCGTCATGTAATGTCGTAGGCCTGACGTTTATATGTGTCATAATTACGATTCTCATGCAAATTAAAATAGATTTTAAATTATCAATTTTAATATTCAAATTTAAACTTGTTAAAAAATACTTGTATATAATCAATGTGATTGACACGGTTTTGATGAGAGATTGACTGGAGAATTTGGGGGGTTTTGTGTCAAATGCACCTTCAATTGCGTAATTATAGAAGCATGACTTTTAAGCCATGGGCAGTTGGAAATTGAGCTTCGGACAGCCTTCTGATGCTCATATTGTTCTCTGCATTCAATTCATGAAAGCAGTTACGTCGAATGCCACTTTCATGATTATTAAATCTAACGCGGAGATACACATATGCATCATTTATAGAAATGCTATTCAGTAAACCATGTGTTATTCGTGGATCATAAGCTCTTACAATGTCTCAAGTAATATTCGTTACTACTAATTATGTCATACAAGACCACAAGACTCGTGCTCTTGTGGGCTTTGGCACTCATTTAAAGGGTCTTTTTATATTGTACAAGTTTTGAGTTCATCTAGTCTGTGCTCCGTTATTTATGATTCATTATGTTCCCTGTTCCATCTTATGTTTTTCATGAAAGGAATTTCAATTCAAGTTCATTAGTTCTTGCTTATTCTTTTGCTAACAGTACTTGTGCTTGCACATCTAATTTTCGTGTATGGCATTCTCGGCTTGGGCATTGAAGTGGACTGTTGAATGCTAAGCAATCTTATGAAAAAAGTTCCCAAGTACCATTGAAGCAATGACACTGAAATGTGACCAGATTTAGCATAATATCAAATTGAAGGGGGCTGAATAGCTCCTTTATTCAAACAAAGCACTTGCCAAGAACAAGGCAAATGTACTACTAGTATTTGTGAAGGAGAAAAATATACACAATTTGCAGGCTTCCTTTTAACCCTATCATACAAACCACTATACGTAGCATATCACTTTAAATCTTCTTGCGATTTCAGAAAGCAAATTCATTCATCATAATCCAATTGATTGGTAATTTGGCATCGCCCTTTTTTTTGGTGCATGCCCACCACCACTTTCTTATTGAATCGTCTAATATACATTTGCAAATTAGCTACAGCCGCCAGGGGCAAACCCAACCTTGCCAGCAGCGCCATCATATACCACCTCCAATGTCTTTTGCTGCACATTCCCAAATATGGCAACATCCGTCGGATCGCTATTTCCGGCGAATGCCAAACACACTTGCGTCGGGTCATTCACGTAGAAAATACCCGTCTTGTCAACGTCCACCTCAACGCCCCCGTTGAAGTACAGGCCAATCTTTGGCACTGTGAAAGTACTGTATTTGCTGAAATCGTAGCAAGTGTCGAGTATTGATAGTGCTGGTGCAGTTGGGTAGTTGGACATCTGTTGTCTAAATGTGTCACGCAAGGAAGAGTAAGCTGCAGGTGGCAACCGTGTAATGACAGTACCTGAGTCGATTATTGTACCAGCGGTCGAAAATACTGACTCTGAAATTGGCAATTTACGGCCCCCAACGCTGATTCCTGTGAAGTCAAGCCCGTAAAATGAGGGTCCACCGGATATTGTTGCTAAAGGAGTGAACGAGGCTGATTTTGAAGGCGAACCGCCGAATGAGAGAAACCCAGTTGAGCTAGCGGAGGAAGGGAGACAATAGGAGAAGACCTTGTTGAACTTTTTAGCGGTTTGTGAGACTAGTGATAGTTTGTCCCGGCCAAGACCCAGTAACCCAGCGGTCCCCCGGAACAGACCATTGTTGTTTTGGCCGCAACCGAAGTAGAAATTGTCGAACACGTCAGTAGATGTTAAACTGAGCCTTTCTTTACCAAAAAATCCCATGGAAAATGACGAGTCTCCGTACTGGATGCCATAGACGCATGTTGACGAAGCACAGCTTAATGAGTTGCCTGGAGTAGCATTTTACCACGACATTAATTCTCAAATTAATGTTCTTTACATAAGAATAATTAGGTTCAAACTTTGAAATGTTTTTATTTTGACATTTTTAAAGGAATTAACCAAGTAAGAAAATTTGGAATCATGTACGTAAACATACCTGTTGCAGAAACGAGGGAGTCGCAAAGTGGGGAACCACAGGAAATGTTGGCGTAGGAAGCTGATCGGGAAGGATCGAAAATTGGTTCTTTTTGGTGATAGCAAGCCTTGACACAAGGCTGACATTGGGTCCAAGTCAGGTCGCTACCAGTATCAAAGGTGAGGGAGAGGTCCTTTTTTGGGGTCCCAAGTCCAACAGTAACAAAATAATTGCCAGAGCCAAGGATCCTACCATCCTTGGCAGGGAGAGTGGCGCCATTTGCAGCCGTCACCTTGACATCACCAAGGGACAACTTGGAGTGGATCGAATCCACTCGTGATTGATCCTGAAGCAAGATTTCCTCATGGCTCGGAGACTTAGCATCACGACTTTGAATTTTATCAGCACAAGGGCCGTGCTTGTGGATCACTTTCAATATAGCCTTGTCTTTGATTGATGAAACTGGTCACCAATAACAGTTAATCAATACAAAAAAACAAAACAAATATGGGGGTCGTGGAGACCAAAAAAAGTAGGTAAAACTTGTCTCATAGTCACAAAGTAATTGAATTAAGGTTGGATTCAACTGATTGTTAAGCTGTAAGCACGTTGAATAGGAAAGGCATAAACATTGAAATCATTCCACAAGCAAATAATTACAAGACGGAAACTTTATTTTCCATGAGGTGTGTCTGGCAATGAATCCACTATGGCTATGAAAGTTACTTGTAACCCGTCAATCCATATTTTCCTAATATACAATAATTTATTCTGTTAAAGTTGATAATGGGCATTTCTATTTCTTCGAAAATAAATTTTGGGTAGTTAGAACACCATTTTGGATAATGCATTCAATTTCTAGTCTAAAAAGTCATGAAAATAAAGCAACTTAGTGCAATACAACTCTAAACTTAATACAATAAGACAGGAGCTGATGACACTCAAGTTTCTATTTTCTGAGAATTGTAATTAAATTAAATCAATAATTAAACTAATTAATCCAGGCCAGCGTCCATTCTGACAAAGCAGAAAGAGTGAAGAATGAGAACCTGCTGCAAAGGAAGGATTGCAAGAAGCGGAAGGAAGGAGAGAGGAGAGTTGAAGGGTATGGCTATGGCGATGAGTTTCAGCAAGCCTTCTTCCTTCAAAGGCGGAGCTGCAGGAGATGTTGACAGAGAGGAGAAGCCATAGAAAAAGAAAATACCTGAAGAAGAAGATGGCCATAGACTCGCTTATCTAAGCCTTTTGAAGGCAAATCCTTCTTCAAAGTACTACTGTTTTCTTTTATATGTATATTATATATATACACATATGAAAATAAAACCAGATTGGCAATGTGTAATGGACATGTAACCATGTGTAATTTGGGTTGTATTTATAAGCAAGCCATTGGAAATTCTGGTCCATTAACACCAGTCTGACGTCATCCACTATCACAGCTGGGAGTCCGATAATCATGGCGTTTTGGCTTTCAATTAATTCTATATTTCACCCCTTTTTCCTTCCATTTTAATTCCACCGTTTTCGCAATAAATAAATAAATATTTATTAATTTCATCATAATTATAATTACATTTTAATTTATTGTGATTTTTTTTAAAATTTTGTGTTTAGCAACATTATCGCATAATTAACATTAAAAATCTATTAAATCATAATGTAATTAATAATTTTAACTTTACTTTTAACCCAAGGTTTCAAATGAGCTTTAATTTTAATTTAATTATTTATAATTTACTATATATTTATTCTTCCCCACAAATATTTTTTATTGGAATAAATATGATTAAGATAGATAAATAAATAATATAATCTTAAACTCCAAGTGTTTGCGTATGCAATTCTAAACCAATGTGAAGTTATCCCCTTCAAATGAAATTAATTGGACTTGGAACATGATCAATTTTGCTTTAATAATGATTAATATATGTTTAATTAATATAATTATATTAAAATTTTAATTAATTGAATAATTGTTAGCTTATGAAAAACGTTAAATTCACGACTTCCTTAACTTCCAAAATTATAGTTATTAGTTCAAAGAGGGCACAATTTACTTTAATTTTATAATTTATTTTTTAAAAAAAATTAAAATTAAATCGATTAAAATTTAAAATTTGCAAATAATGATTTGTTGAAATTAATAATAAGATAATAATGTATATAAATTAATAATTATGTTCTGATCCATAATAATTAAATTAATCAGCAATTAGAAAGTGACAGAAATTATTTAATTATCTTTTTTTTTTTTGAAAATTTTCCAATGATCAAACGTTGTCGTTGGCCGGTCACCTGTTGAAATCATTCAGCAAATAATAATTTATGTGAAATATATAATAAATTCATTAAATTAAAATTTATTTTTTTTATTTTATCGTAATAATAAAAAAATATAAAATAATTTGTCACCGGTTACCTAATGAAACTTTATTTTTTTGTTTAGTTAGTTAGAGTCTCTTCTAACTCTTAATTTATTATAAATTTATCATAAAAAAATTTATTATTTTTCTAGAGAAAAAAGATTAATTTGAGAAAATATTGAAAAAATAAAAAAATCAAAAAAAAATTAGCGTGACTTATGTAAATTATGGGTTGGATAACTTAGCGTGATATATAGGAAGAAGGTTGGGGTGCACGCGCGAGACAGCGACTGGATTTGGATTAAGAGTGGAAGTCTTGTCTAACTTCCAATTGGATGCCACTGTTAATTGGTTTCATATCACAATCATTAAATAATACTCCAAATAATCTCCTTCTTCTTCTTAACCCTCCACGCCCCTACCAATCACGGTACCCAACGACCTTCTAGATAGGAATCCATGATCTTGATGTCCACGAGAAATCCAGCCAAATGGTATAACTCCCACACTACGGCTGTCAAGACTCAAACCATGAACCTCTTCTTACCAACATCCACCAGAATATCAACTGGACTACACCCATAATGTTATCATCATCATCATTCTTCATTCTTCATTCTTCATTATACTTTCCACTTTATATCATTTTTTTATTTTACTGAAAATAATTTACTATTAAATTAAAATTAAAATTAAAATACTATCACCAATTTCATATAATAGTAATAATAATAATAATAATAATAATAATTAACTGGAAAGTAACTTGATGAGTAAATTAATGATTGCGGGGTAAAAGTCTGATGTGGACTGTTGCTTCGTTGGTTATATAACTTAGACTCTACGTTATTACAGTGCCTTCATTAACATTGGATCTCAAAAGCCGACGAGCATTGTGAGGGAGGTAAATTACGGTACTCCAGCGGCCTCCTAGATGGGGATCCAGATCCTAGTGCCCACAAGGAGCCCACCCAGAGGGTGAAACTCCCACACTGCGGCTACCAGGACTCAAACTAAGGACCATTGGGATCTCAACTCCACCCGAGTACCAACTGGACTACACCCGTGCGGGTGCCTTCATTAACATGATGTCCCCCCGGATAAACACCTTCCATTAACGGTTCTATATCTAATTTATTTAATTTAAAATTATTTGTTAGCATTTTTAATAAATCAATATATCAAGTAATATGCTTAAGTAAATATAATAATAATGTATAAAAAATATGTGCATATGATAAGTTAATATATCGATATAACTATATTATAATTATTTTGAATAAGATACATTAATTAATAAATAAAAGATGATAAATAAAGGAAAATTAAAGAAAAGGGCAGCTTGGAAATGAAGAAAGAGAATGATTGTAATATTCAATTTCATGAGGATTACATATAATAATAATAATAATAATGACATTATTAGTTAATTCCCAGGTAGAAAGTTCATGCAACCATATGAAGTAATAATTGAGTCCACTCATGACCATACAAAGCATGAATCATTAGATGTGAAAGTGCTATTCAGCCAAACCCTCATCATCTTCTTCATCCTTCCATATTATCACCAAATATGGTTAATTAATGCTTTTTAAGTTTTGATCCTCAAAACCCATATGCCCTGCCACTACTTCATTCTAATCGCTATACCCTAATCATCAATTTCATTCGAATTAAAAGTGTTTTTTAAGAATTGATATTTTTATATGCTGAATTTATATATATATTGCAAGTTTATTAATCATAATTTAATTTTCTAACATTTAACATAAAAATTGATGATTCAATATTATTAATTATTAATTATTAATAATAGTAAATGCAAAATTTAATAATCATATTTTAATATTTAATTAATAATATTACTTTAATTTTAATTATAAGAAAAATTAATTAATAAATGAGTAATTTAGATAAGATAAACAATGCAATAAAGTTATTTTCTCAATTTAAAATTAATTTTATATGATTTTGATAAAAGGGTTTCTTATCCCTTTTCATTTACATTTATTAATATAATAATGATTGAGAGAGATATACACCAAAGAATTACATATCGTTTTCTACTGGTTAAAGCTTTTCTTCGATCATCTTCATGAAATATCTAGAGGCTTTGTAACTATTTTTCTTTTTTAATCCATCTCATGTTTCTTGCTGCTGGATTGATTATTATTGAACAGTTTATGAACAAATAATTTTAATATAATCGAATATCTACGTGGAGTATCGAGTTGGCGTGTAGAAGGTGAGGAGGTGGAATTTTTCTTGTGGTAAAACAGTGTTAAGCAGAGGCAATTAGTGAAGTTGATTTGGTAGGGTGGGAATGGAGGTGCTTAACAAAGGAGATGGAATCTGAGAGAGTGGGGCGTGACAGGAATCTTGGGTGGTAGGCTATCAGACATATTAAGTAGTGGGAGAAAGCTGGAATCTGTCCCCATTTGATAGAGATTATCGTATAACATAATATAAGCTTATATAATTTCCTTTTCACATTAGCCACGAACCCCTCCAAGTTGGTCTTAGATGACCATGGAACAGCAATCCTCCCTCGTCTGCACTTCCTTCCTATGATATCGCTTCTTCTGCCAACCACTTAACTCATATCATTGCCCCAATTGCTATATATGGTTCAACCCCACCATGCCCACCTTAGCAAGCGACTACCCTCTGCCTGATTCAGTATTGTTGAACTTGAGATGTGAAAAGAATTCCTACTTTGCTGTTGTTTGACAAATGGTGCGTAAGTGTCCCACCGGGTGGCGTTTGTCTGAGCTGAGAATCGGCCATTTCTTAGGAAGCTTTCGGCAAATAGATAAAGAAGGAAAGATGAGATACGCAACAAGCCTCTGGTAGAATGGAGATTTCCCCGTCAGTTTCAGGATTTCCATCACAAGGGTGAAAATGACAAAGGAAGAATCTCTTGTCATGTGGCGATGCTTCATTGCTCTACATGTCATCTTCATCTGCATCCATACAAACCAATAATTCCTTCATAACGTACAATCAGACAGCACCATTTCATGCCCTAAACTGATTACACGTCTAACATAACAAAATGATATGACATTCTATTCAAATTCAGATCCATTATAATCGATACAACAATGAAAATTTAAAACCGAATCTACTCTCCCATAATTCAATAGATTCCATTTGTTAGTTAGTGGCATAGTAAGAATCTGTTGTTGCAATAATTTTTTATTCTTCCGTGAATATTTATTCATAGTAATTTTAAGTTCAAATATTCAATAATAATAATAATAATATTTAAATTAGAGGGTAGTCCGAATCGTGTTAAAATTAATATCAAGCCTTCGCTATGAAAAACCGCAAACCTGTGACCCTTTTGCTTTCATGCTATCATTCTTATTGTCAAGCTCTGCAACTTCAGTAGTTATACCTCCTTCATTCATTCGGAAAAGCTCAAAGCCTGTGCACCTGTGTTCCTCTTTGATTTGTTCTAGCTACCAATATTTACAGCAAGATGGTTCCCATCGCTGTGCAAAAACATTTGCAGCGGCTAACTTTGAAATGATTCTCGTGCCTCTTTATTTGGTATTTGAATAAGAGACTCTTATGAAGTTAGTAATTGAAGAACATGGGTTAAATTAAAGAAGAAAACTGAACCTTTTCTAATCATTTCAACCACATAGCCTCACTTAGCAGATCGAGTTTCTCCGGCATGTGCAGGACAGAAAGGACAAGAATGCGACCAGTTGGTGACCAACTCAAGTCCATAGTATAGCATTTTCCAACCTTCATAGACTTCCTGCGAATAGGAATGAAGGTCACATTATAGTCCATTTGAGTTCACAGGCAGCGAGTTCATCAACTTTATACTTCATTGACATGATTCACGCTCTTTGCTCAAGAAGCCAAGTACAACCCAAGTAAAAGCTACATGATATGTCTCCTAATTAAAATTACAACATTCGACCCTGAACAGTGAACACATAGGAATTATGACAGAAAAATGAATGATGTCTATCGAAGCAGTTGCAGGCCGAAGATGGAGTTTCATTTGTCACCATCTGTACTAATGTAATGGCTTACAAAGTGATGTTCAGATATTATAGTAAGAAATTCCAAGAAAACAAAGATTTAAGCAAGGAGGGAGAAAAGGGAGTGCATTTGAACTTTGGACGCATTTACAAAAGGTCTTTGCAGAAACAATGATTACTATCTATCAATTATTAAAAATTTGATCAATTCTATCCGTACATTAGATAATTATGCATTACATATCAGCACGCACATTTATATGTAGCTCAAAACTTGAGCCATTTCTTTTCTTTTTCTTTGCTGACTACTGCATTTGATGCAGAGGCTTGAGCTGCCTCAGCTTCTGTTAATGCTTTGCGAGTTTCATTCAACTTCCTCATTGCCGCCTCGTAAACTGTCTTATCCTTTTTGTTTCTACTAGCCATCTCTTCTAGCTTTTCTACCCGGGTTCTCAATTCCTTAACCTCATCATCGTATGCTATTAGAACTCGTCTGTCGACTTTCTTCTCTCCTGTTTCTTTGTTTTGATGTTTCTTAGTTGACTCACCATTCAAGGCTTCACTATGCTTTGCCAGTTGCACATTGATGAGACTAAAGACATCTGGATTAATTTCCTCTTCCTCTTCTGCCGCTTTAGCCATTGCAGCAATCTTCTTCTCACGTTTTCTCTTCCCACCTCTGCTCCGTTTCTTCCCATGATTTTCTTGGTTTTCTTGTTCTTTTTGAGATTGTAAAGCATGATCAAGAGATTGCTTTGCTGGGAGGACCTTCACAGCAATCGGGTCCAACATTCCTTGCCCAGATGCGCCTAAACCCATCCCATCACGATAACCCATGTTTGCCATCATCTTTGATGCTATGCCTCGGGTGTGATTCTCCCACTTTGCAAATATGGCAGTCTCTGTTTGTACGCCTCTTTGCAGAGTGCTGCCTTCAAGAAATCCTAAACCCTGTGCTCTCTCTTCTTCATAATTGCTCAAATCAGATTGCTCTGACCTTGAATCACTTTCTTCTCCATCACTAACTAAGGCATACTCAGACAGAGTCATCGCCTCACTCTCAAGCACTGCAGAGCTTCTTCCATCATCACGAAAAACAACCTTGCCTACTCCAATTTTATCATCCCAAGATTCAAGTTCAGCCTCCCTCCAAATGCCATTATTACCCTCTGATATTGCCCAAATACTGGAACCAACCAATGAGTGATTCCACGTTGTTGGAACATAAGTTTTCAAAGAAGACAACGGCACATCAAACCCTACATGTATAAACCCATCCCTTGTTGAGATCATGATCATGAAAGTAACCAGTTGAATAGGTCATGTTCATGTGAAGCACATGACATAAAAAAAGTGTTTTGGGGAGGCATATGCCAAAGGTAAAATGCGAAAAAAGAAATAGAAAGGTCGTTCTACCACACTAGTGAGTGCACTTGGACTAGCTTGGAAGAAATAAGTTTTGTTATAGCCTACTGATAGGTTATAGCAAACAGAAGTTGGAGACTGAAAATGATCTTGATTCACCTAATTTCTCCGGTGTTGGGAATGAATATGAAAATCATAGTGCACCTCAACTTCAAGTACCAGTATATGAGACAAAACACAAAAAAAATTTTTTTTCTTGCTTTGAATGATCAAAGTTTCAATAAAATGATTTCCATTATCATTCTATAAAAGTTGCTTTGACAAGGTTGGCAAACCTTCCGTTCATATGAAACACAGTCAAATTGTCTGAAAATTGAAATGCAGAAAAGATAATATTTGTTCAAGACTTTGCACACGCAAGTCCAATTAGTGGAAAACATACCATGAGACAAGCGGCAGTTAGTACCAAACCGACAACGTTGTTGCAGAAAAAACTTGCACATCTGCACTTTGGGTGGTCTATCATCAGTAAAGTGATTAATGAAATCATTAGTTCGCATTGAACTGCTCTATGTAATCACAGCACGTCAACATTTCACTAAACAATACTAGCCTTATAGATAAGAAGTGATGTATGAGTAGAATCACGTAAGTTACTTTTGCCTTTAGAATGTAGGAGAATTACATTTTCTTCAGCTCTTGCACTCAAGATATATGAGGGAAAGAAAGGTATAAGAATGATAAATCAAACAAGATCTTTCTCTTGAAAAGGTAACAAAGAAACTCATCTTTAAAATACAAAGAAAAGGAGAGAAATGGCGCACCAACATATTTTCAGATGTAGGGGTTAGGAAAGAGATCCTGGCAGTGCTAGAACCATCCAACTCAATAACTTTGCCATTATACCAACGTCCATCATTGTGACGGAACCTACACTTTGATCCAACAGAGTAACCTGGCTCCTCCAAAGGTTCTGGTTCAACGTCATTTGGATCAAGAGGCTCTACTTTGACATCGTTACTAGTAGTGTTATTGGAATCATGAACTGCAGAATCAATTTGTCGTAATAAACGTGCACGCTTGAGATGCAGAAGGCCATCCTCTGCATCTTTAATTGCCTGAACAAGCTCCTCTTGAACCTGAAAGTGATAAGTTAACAGCAAGAAACCTTCAGAACTATCAACAAGCAGAAAGCGAAGGGCAGAAATATCAACACAGAGAAATTATATACTGAAATAAACAAGGGAAGAGAGCATGCTTTGTTTTCATCTTTCTCCAGCTATCAATTTATGTCGAGTACACTTTATAGTTAAAGCAATAACTGGTTAGAGCATTTAAATAATCACCCCATCACCGAGTCCCCATGGCCACTTCTCCTATTTTGCTAGAATCCAACACCAAATCAGATAATGGTCGGTCTTAAGAACCAGGTTTACAAACAATTAACACTTTGATATTAAACCTGGTTATGACGTGCAACAGAGCCATAAATCAAGCCCCTGACAAAGAGGTCGCCTGGTCACAGCTTAATCAAAAGTATAAACTCAATTTCTGATCCTCAAACGATTAATAATCTAAAAATTCTAATCTTTTAACTGGGCAAAAAAATAACATTAAGATTCGCCTGATATCAAATTCAACCCCAGAGTCCAATCAAAAGATTACAAGAATTAATTAACAAGAAGAGAAAATGTTATCTTAAAAACAAAAAGGAAAAGAAATGAAATGTACAGAGAGAAGCTCTGCATTAGAGGGGTCGGATGCGAGAGCATCATTCAAAGCAGCAAGCGAATCTTTCTGTTCCTCTAACTGCAGCTCCAGCTGCCTCTCCAGACCTCTCTCTTCTTCCCCTTCGTCTTCCCTCGACATTGCTTACTTTAAGGATCAGCGTTTCTTCCAGTAAATTTTTTTTTCTCGTTTTTTTTTTTCCATTGAAACGATTATTTATAGTATACCAGTTCATACGTCTTGTCGTTTCGAACAACATGTGAAATTCATATTTTTAAAGGCAATATCATATTACAAACCCCTGAATTTTATCCATTATTATATTTAGGCACCTTGAGTTTACAATGATAAATATAGATCCTAAACTATGTGCTTAGAACGAATCCTCGTCATCACAAATAGTTGATATTTGAACTGGTTATGTTTGTCCTTTTAAAGTAAACTTAGGGGCCTAAACTCAAAAATCATAAAGTTTAGGGCTTAAATATGAATTATCCTATTTTCTACACACAAAAAACCCTTAAATAATACCTCTTTCAAAAAAATTTGAAAAAGATCATGGTCGAATTGCAGTGAAACCCTAAGCTGAGAAGGAAGAAAACTGAAGAGAAATGGGGCATCATTATCATAATCAACATTTACAACAGCAACACCAGCATAATCAAGCAGCAGATAGTTTAGTGAATCTGTTAAAGAAAGCTAATCATGACCTCAATTTAGTTCAACTGAAGCTCGAGAAGGAGTTTCAACAAGTTTATCCTGATAACGTAATGCAGAAATTTGATTCTATTTTTTTTTTATTGAATTGTGTTTTTAACTGTATTCATCTTGATTGCAGGTAAATCCTATGAAACTAGTCAATAGAGTAAAGAAGATTCAGGACGATGTTTCTACTTTGAAAGAACAGTGCCGCGAGCTTCTTTCTGCCAAACAGGTGCTCTTATTGGTTCTTTTACTTTTACTATCTTGTAAAATGTAGTCAAAATTGGCCTCGTTTCGAATTCATGCGAAGTAGTCAAATTCTAGCTAGTATAAGCTTTCCAAACATGAACATGGTTTGATATAATTATTGCATTTTTTCAACTTCTGTGATTCACTCATTTTTGACAATCTATTTGTAGGATTTGATTGATAAAGCTAGAACCACTCTCATTGGGAACAGAAATCAACTCCAGCGAATGCAGGCTTCTTTGGGTATTCCCCTACCCACTGCTGATGAGGACCCTGCATTTACAAATTTCAACCAGGTATGAAATTGTGGGAGTACTCTACTAGCTGCCTTCCATTTGGAAATTAGATTGATTTTCTGAGATCTAACTGCAGCTTGGTAGTACGTAATGTTTGCACATGGACGATTATTATCATTATTTTAATTTGTCGGTGTTCTGGTTGGCTCAAAGGGTTGCATATTTTTCCAAATGGTGTGCTAGTGTTGCACCATTTGCCAGCAAGCAACCGAAAGAAATTCTGAGGCTTTCCCCAAGCAAACACCCAACTTGGATGTGCTGGGTAGCTGTTCTTTGGTGATTATATAGCCTATACAGTTGAATATCAATACATTCTTTTTCGCTTCGTTTTATTTATGCGACCGTACTTGTTAAACATTCTAAGGGCTCCATTTGTGTTTGATTGTGCCTTTCTTTCAGATTATTGACGAGTGGACGACTCAAGTCAGATCAAGAACTGGTAACGATTTGTTAAAAATAGGAGTCCTTTTTCATGTACCGTACTGCTAGGTGGAGGACATGGAAATTATTTATTAATGCCTGAGAGCACATATGAACTACCACTGATGATTTGAAGGAAAAATTTTCGTGTTTAATATTTTGATGTGACTATCTTATGATTGCTAAAGGTTGACAACATAGGCATGGCATTGCATTCTCGAATTAGATTTCTTTTAAGATTCGGTTACATTTTGGAGACATAATTTTGACGTTCAAAATATGTTTGCTGAGGGGGATGTGGGAATAGTTTTAAGTTGCTGGTGATTAATTTAATACAAGAGTCATGATTGATTTGTATTACTAATGCAGGTGACGAGGAGCAGATTTCAGAATCTCAAGATATAAACAATTTACTCTTCTCAGCAATAGTTCAAGGCAACTGATTAGTTCTGTTTCAAACGATTCTTCATGGAAAGTCATGCTCCTTCAGAATATGGCTAGAACCAGTTTGAAGGGTGTTATTTCCTGTGAATTGTGCGTCTTGTGTAAAGTGTGAACCGATTCAAACTGTAAGTTTAGAATATGAAACTGCCAGTCATGCACTAGTTCTCCTGTTTCGAGGCAGCTGACGCCGATTGCACTTGTGCAAATCTAAGAATTTTTACCAGTATATCAGTTTTTGTCAATTAGCATCCTCCATTTCATGGCAGGGACAGATTCTAAATTTTTGGTTCACCCTGTGTTCACATGCTTTGACATTTCAAGGCATGTACACTGTACAATGTGTTAAAACAAAAGAAACGATGCTATAGCTTTCATCTCTTTACCAAGAATCCCAAAAAGGAAATGCCAAAATAATAACAATACTTAAATAGAAGAATTCTAGATAGTAGAATAATTCTCATGCCCATGGTGTCTGTATTTGGTTGATGTGGCTTTCCATGTTACAGTAGCTAAGCTACTTAGAAATCGGAGGCTCCTCCAACCACTTGGCACGAAAGCCTGTTCCTTTACAATCAGAACAGCGCATTGATCCCTGCAAACCCATCAAAACCCGTAACTTTATTCATACAGCAGCTTTGGAATGGCGATAACAAGCAAAGGCCATTCTTAACAATGGCGAGGAATATGAAAATAGTAACAAACCTTTCCAGCGCAAATGACGCAGGTAGTGTTTCTAGAAGGGACTTGACAAAGCATGTTATCGCCAAGAATGAAGAAGCCCGTACCCGCACACCATTTGCACTCGACATGCCCTTTTGAGTTACAAGAAGTGCACACCACTGGAGTTGGCTGCTGCAAGTATCTCATCAGGATTGAAAACCCTTCATTAATGATCAAATGGAACAGTGAAATAAATACCCAATTATGCTTTGCAATTAACTCTGATTGTTTATTCTAAAATAATTCAAAGGAAAATCGAAAATTTCTTCTACAGTTTATGAAATGTTATCACGATTCATCTCGGCCCGTTTTACATTAAGCTGAGGACTAGTTTCAAATCAACTCCACAAAACCGATTTTCCTTTTAATCATAATATAGGTATTTAATTGCCAGATACAACATACCAGAAACTATTATTTCCCAAATTCCACTACTGAAAACCCTAATCCATAGATAATTGAAAGAAATGAGCCTAAGAAACGCATCAAACTAGTTACCTGCGAAATTAACCAAGCTTGTTCCATGCGCTTGACGAAATTGGAAGAACTCTCGTACGAATCAACCATTGAAGCTCTGACCACGGTTAAGGCGGTGGTTTTAGCCCCAAAACTGATCGACAATCTTTTGGTTGGTATACTAAATCTCGTCTTATCAATAGATTTGGCCACGATCGCTGGCCTGATACAGTCACATACGCAGTTCATCTTTTTTATCCTTGTTTTTCTTCCCTTCCCCCTTTATTTCCTCGGGTTGCGATAAGAGAAGTAAAACTGTGGATTTGAGAATTCTTTCCCAGCGGCAATTTCACGGGTCACAATCAACGGTGAATTAATCGGCGGCTTTCAGGCCAATGGTTTTAGTTCGAACCGACTCTTCTGTTCTGTTTTTATACTATTGAAATATCTGCTTACCAAATTGTCCCACGGTACTCTTCCCGGACATGAACCGAAGAGTTCGGGTAATATTTGTTCGGTTTGCTTTTGGGTCCGGTAATATTTGTTGGGTTTGATTTATTGGAGTGGTTACATCCAACCCGAAACCTGATTCAAACCTCATAATTTAATTTCGAGATTTTTATAAAAATATAGAAGAAGTCAAAATATTTATAAAACTATTTCATAAAATAAAGATTTTATTAATTTATATTAAAATAAATTATAATAAATAAAAAATTAAATAATTAATAAAAACATGAAATTATTTAACCTCATTTGGGATAGGGTTGCATGGTGTGATCTATCTGTCTGGATGGTCACGCAGTGCACGGGATGATGTGAGGGTGTAACTGCTTAAGCTTTTGCTTATATATTTATGTATCAAAGGAGCTAAAAACCATGCCATGATGGTTGAGGAAGAAGAACATCAGAAGCTTGGAGACCTGCAACAAGAATTCTGATCATGACAGCCTCATCATTGGTTATGTTTTGGTTTTAATACCATCAATGTATGAGAAAGCTCTTCTAAATGAGAGTCATTATCCACGTCTTAATTCGTAATGACACCATTAATATAAGTACTAATTGGAGGATTATACAGTAAGAGGTATCAGGTCATGCAATGGCCAT